>JADBJO010009765.1:17500-22982 GCA_016801955.1 Conus betulinus
AAGAAATTATATACAAAAGTATGATTGTTTAAACAGTTAAAAAAAAAAACAAAAAAAAAAAACAATAAAACAAAAAAATTCAAAGTAAAATATAATTCAGGGATATTTATAGTAAAAATGGCTTGGATGGGGAGTGGCCCACACACACACACACACACACACACACACACACACACTGGCCAATCAAAAAGCGTATGTCAGCACTCGGATCGCCGAGCCCCGTTTCCCTCAACTACAACTGCGTTTAAGGTTGAGAGGGGGGGGGGGGGGGGGGGGGGGGGGGGGGGGAGGGGGGGGGTGTGATCGTCCCACCAGCAAGTTCTGTCTGAGAGATTTTTTTTATGCCAGGATAAACAGCCCGAAAGTTCGTCCTTCCCGATTTTTTCTGTCTCGACCGGCTACTACCCTGACGTGAGTTTGCTACGGGCTCAGTTGGGAAGACTGGGACCACACAGTCGAGTGTCGTCCATTTAATGGACGCGTCTTTGAGAGTGTTGTTCAAATTTCCTGACCAACAGTGCAGGTGTCTGTATCTCTCGGACCTGGTTGACGCCGGGATATATCATGAAAGGAAGCGTAGAGTACAGCCCTGTCATGCATGCAGTCTCAGACCGGAATGGAAATCCGTAGCACCATCTTCATCATCCTCATTCTCATCAATCAGCAAAAATATAGTCTCAAATTCTGTGGCCCTTCATGCCCTGTTCTCATGGTGACCTCAGTTTCTATGTCCTCTTCACGTCTGTGGCTTTGGTTTGATTTCCGTCGGGGTCACCAGTATCGACGAGTCCATAGGGGCTGCCGTTGGACAGACGTGGTGGCGCCCTCTGGTGGGAAGAGCTCACTCACGTCGTCGGCTACGCGACCGCTATTGTCCTCAGTTGGAGGCTTAGTGGGTGGCGTCCTGCGTATGTTGGATCAGAACAGGCGTCACTGAACACCACCAAAGTGACTCGGCAGCAGTGCAGTGTCTCCCCCGGTGGGTTGTCTCTTGACGACTGACATTGACTGCTCCCTGTGGATTGTCGGTGTCGGGGCTACAGCGGCGGGACTGACCGGGCTGTGGCTGTGGACAGGTGTCCGAATGAACGACGTGGGGTGCACTGCCATTGAGGTGGCACATAAGATGGGACAGTGATATAAACAAAAAAAAAAAAAGATAGGAGCGTGAAATGTACGGAGCAGAAACGGAACCAAAAAAAAAAGGGGGGGGGGGGGGGGGGCGGGTAGGAGAGGGGGAGGGATGGGGCAGGGAGAAATCGTACTGAACTGACAGTAAGGGGTGTGGCTACCCAGAATGGGTTTTAGTCCAATGTTAGACCAACATGTCCAAGAAACCAGAGATCACCGATATTTCCTATTTGGCGAGTCGTAATGGAAAAGATACGGTCCTTTTTCTTCATGCTCTTTCAGGTTCAAATATTGAGTATGACGTATTCACGCGGCCAGTCATCAAGGACTTTACATCCAAAAGGTCATAGGCAAAATGCTAGATTTAGAACTGCCAGTTGATGCTTTTTGCCCTTTCCTGGATAATTGCTGTTTTGGCCTTTCTTGGATCATTCCTCAAACCGCACTGCGATCCGACAACGTACACCGCCCTCCCTCTCTGTCTCCTTCCGGTTTCAGTTTCAGTTTCACCAAGGAGGCGTCACTGCGTGCAGACTGGTCCATATACGCTACATCACATCCGCTAAGTTTTGAGACCACACTACGCATGATTTTAAGCTGATGGATAAGTGAATTAACTAAGATGAAAGAATAGAAGAAGAGGGTCTCGTGGCTACGACTTTGCAGATATCTGACCTACGCGTTAGCCCAGTGCTCTGGTCAGACCTTGTCTCCTTCCAGTACGCACAAGTATTTAGGACTATACTTTTCCACAAAATTGGGTGTCTCATCTCTGGGCTGCAGAGGGTAACAAGGTGGTTATTGGGCTACCTCTACATGACTATACAATCCAGACATCCAGTCTACTTTTTGATGCCAGAGTGCAGCCAGTGCTTCTGTACGGATCAGAAATCTGGGGTCTAGACAAAGTATGAAAATACACAGAGAGAAGGTGCATATATAGATATACTCATATCAATGAAAATTCGTACCAGGGAAAAGGAAATTTGAGGGAGGCGAAGGGGTGAGGGTGGGGGTGAGATCTACCAACTGGAGCCGAGATATCACTGGTCATGAAGATTGTGTTCATAAACCCAGCTGCGCGTAGACCAGGGATGGGAAGAAGGGTAGAGGGAGGCTGAGGGAAGGAGGGGCTCGGACAGCGGTTGGGGGGGGACTGAAAATGGAAGAAAGAATTATCTTTTGAAACCCTCACCTAGCTTTCCACTCCCTCTGTCATCAGCATGAGAATTTGGGACTAGGACATGTTCAGAACGCCATCGGTTTTAGCTTGTTTGTCAAACTGAAATAAAAAAAAGAATTGGGACTAGGACATATTCAGAACGCCATCGGTTTTAGCTTGTTTGTCAAACTGAAATAAAAGGAGAATTGGGACTAGGACATGTTCAGAACGCCATCAGTTTTAGCTTGTTTGTCAAACTGAAATAAAAGCAATGATTACTATCTATAACTGGTACTGTCATAGTCACGGTTTGAAGTGCATCTCAGTGAGCGCGAACAAATGAAACCTGCAAACCTGGGCTTTCCAGAATATAGGTCCAAATGAGCATGTTGAGTAAAACAACTTGGCTACCACAAAAAACTAACCATCATTTGAAGATGTTTAGTGAGGCACTAGATTCCGAATTCCAATATTGATATAATGAAGTTAACATAACACAACAACAATGGCGTCTGAGTCGGGGAGGTGAGGACAGGGAGTACTAGGCCCTTCCCACAGGAGAGGGGGGGGGTGGGAGGGAAGGTGGGATGAGGAGTTGGGAGTTCGGGGGGGGGGGGGGAGGGGAGGGTGTCAGTGTGGATGACTGGGACGCGTGAAGATTCAAATCGTGAAATGTAAGGAATGAACATACGTTTTGCGTTGTAACCATAAATACAAATAACATTTTACCTGCAAGAGGAGTTAATACATATTCAAGAAAAGCTCAACTGATGAAGCAAATCGGCTCTTTCTGTTATTAGATGACCGAAAGAAACAAACAGTGAAAAAATTACTATTCATAATAAATTCAAACGAACTACTACTATAATTCAACAATTGCACTTAAACGCGGAGGCAGAGAGTGGAGTAGGGGTGAAAGAAGAATGGTGAGGGTAGAGAGAGACAGAAATTTCAAGGGAGCGAAAACTTTCCTTTTGGTGAACAACTTCAACCTAGTTGACAAACGGGCTGATGTGGGTCTGACTTATAATAATAATAATAATAATTAATACTTATATAGCGCCTATTCTCGGCTAGAGACCAGCTCTAAGCGCTTTACAGTCAACACTCGTTTACACAACGGGCTGCCTACCTGGGTAGTGCCGACTGAAGAGCTGCCAGCTGGCGCTTCATTCAGTCGTTTCCCGTGTCATCCAGTCAGTATCGTTCAATATGATCACTCATTTTCCTTACTTCCTTCATTCTTTCCATTTCTCACTCAGAGTGCATGCTATGCGTAACGTGTCATCAATACCAACGGCCAAACTGGCCTACTCTTCTTCCGAATTGGTGATGGGATTTTACGTGTGTGCAAGATGTTATGCGTGCGTTCACACACGGAACCTCCGTTTATAGTCTCATTCGAAGGACTGTATGGGAAATGGAGTCAGAACCAATGTTAACTCCGAGGGGAAAAATCGCTGTACCGAAACGCCCGGCGGAGGTTCGAACCCGCAACCCCAGGATCACCAAGATTACGAGTCAGGCGCTCTACCAACTGAGCTATTCCGGCTCAGTTCATTTCCAAGCTGACAATGGATCAACATGAACAGTCCGTCCCCCTCCCCCCTTTCCCCGTCCCCCTGCCCTCTTTCCCTTCAAGAAAAATCCCCATACGTACACAGAGGCGCGCGAATAGCGTGGGTTTCTAGATATTTCCCTCCCACCGGACCCTAACCCTAACCCCTTCCCTAACACATCCAGTTTCCCCTCGCTCCTCCACCCCCATCCCCCCCACCCCTCTCGTCCCTCTGCTCTCAAAAAAGTACCTTAATTTAAGAGCCCATTGTGGGTGGTGTGTGTGTGTGGGGGGGGGGGGGGGGGGGGGGGGGGGGGCAACAGCCTCAAAGTTATTCGCTGTTGGACTTCATTGGGAAGGCATGGCTTGTTGGTGTGTTGGAAAGTGTGTTTTGTGCTTCTTTCCGTTGGGATATTGAAGTCAACTGATTGGAATCTCAAAGGACTGAATGCAATGTTCCCTTAACATATCTATGCTTTCTCTAACTTTGTCTGCAATCACCCTGACCTCACTATTCGAAGCAAAGAAGCCTAAGATGGGTGTACAAGGGCTTCTCTATAGCTGCATGTAGAATATAAACAAAATATCAAAGAGACATAAACTGGAACTCACCGACTTCGACCCGGTTTCCACACATTTGCAACAGGCAGCAGACTCGCTCACCACGACGTCAGACTGCTATGCAGAGAGAGATCAATACAGGTCAATAAGTAAAAAAAAAATGGCGGCTGCCCTTCCTTATTGAGGAATTCAAAATTGAGGAGAGAAACGCGCTCACACTGATTGGAAGCCGGATGATCACGTGATACCACAAACTCACAGATATTTAGTTCACGTCCGGAAGAAACGCGCATGCGACTTCAGATACTGTTGCCTGACAGTCGCCTTCTTTCCCAGCGATGTCAGCACGTGATTCATGGTTTTACGTCCAACTTCACTTCCGAATACTCACTTCTCTGAAAGGAATAGCACCCCCGCGCCCTCGCACGCGCGCGCGCGCGCGCGCGCACGCGCACGCACACACACATTCACACACACGCACGCACGCACGCACGCACTCACACACGCACGCACGCACACGCGCACACACACACACACACACACACACACACACACACACACACACACACACACACACACACACACACACACACACACAGCAAGCGCGTACGCACATGCGAGTGTTTCTCTCTCTCTCTCTCTCTTTCTCTCTCTCTCTCTCTTTCTCTCTCTCTCTCTTTGCAAAAGCTTTTGATGTAATTGACCACACACTGCTTCTAAAAAAGTTAAAATTGTACCGTTTATCCAATAATGCTCTAGAACTCATCTCTTCGTTTTTAAGCGACAGAAAACAAACTGTCTCAATTCATGAACGCCAATCTTCTATTTTGCCTCTCAAACATGGTGTTCCTCAAGGCTCCGTCCTAGGACCCATACTTTTCTCATTATATATTAATGATCTCCCCCTGTTTCTTCCAGCGCTTTGTGATATGTTCGCCGATGACACTACTGTTCATGCATGTGATCGCAAAGCAGAAAAAAGTATCTATGTTATTACAGCAAAGTATTAACCAGCTAACCGAATGGTCTGAATTAAACCATATGTGTCTAAACCTGTCAAAACCAAACAT
>JADBJO010009765.1:35901-80098 GCA_016801955.1 Conus betulinus
GACAGTTTGTGTTCTTTTGGAAACGATGTTGTTAGGATTTTAAAAAAACTCTTTCCCTATGTTTGTTTTGACTCTTCCGTCATATGGAGGTTGTACCATGTAATTTTCCTTTTCCTTTGTTTTTTTTTTCTTGTTTTTGTTTTTGTTCATGTTGTTGTCTGGGGTTGTATTGTAGTCTGTAGTTGTAACCACTTTTTGCAGTGCTTCTTGGTATTCTACTGCTGCGTTATTGAATACTCTTTCATTGCATGATATGTTAGATAGTCTTTTGTTTATGCCATTGGTATAGTTTTTAGTACGGATGGTGGGTGGTTGCTTTTAATGTTTACATAGATGGGTGTGTCATTAGGTTTCTTGTATGGTTTATATATGTGGTTGTTGAGGTCAAGTGTTATGTCTAAGTAGTTCACTACCTTTTTTGTTTGCTTCAATGGTGATTTTTTAAGTTTTGATTTTGGAAGATTTTGCATAGTTTTTTTTTTTTTTCTTGTTTTCTATGGTTCTTGGGTTGTTGGTTAGTGTAGCGAGGCCGTCGTCTCTGTATAGTCCGACTTGTTTTCCAAGTTGTGTTTGAATGATGGACAGCATGAATAGTCCGACCAGTTCGTAAGTTTCGGCACCATCATATGATCCCATGGTCACATCAAATGTTGAGTTTCTGTTCGTTTTCTTGATCCAGGTTTCATTTCTGCTGTGGAGTAAGGTTTTCTTAGTGTGGAGAATGATTTCCATTTCTGACCTTGTTATTTCTGTATGTTTATTGGCACATTTCAGAGCTTTAATGAGTAGTTCTTCGTCTATTGATGGGTAGAAGTCAACTATATCGAATGTGATGAATACTGTGTTCTTCTGTTGGTTGAGTTTTTTTAACCATTAGATAACTTCGTATGTGTTCTTCCAAAGGTATATCAGAGTTTGATTTCATGTTTTTAATGACCTTTTTCTAGAATTTTCTTACTTATTTTACCTAATTCAGATTTAGATGGGTTGATTAGTCTACATGTTGGGGTTGTAGAAATTAGGCTTGTGGTCTTTGAGGGTTATAAAGGCTTCTTTTATTGCTGTTGTTTTCCACCCTATCACTTAGATCCATGCGATGCACAAGTTCTTTTTTCATTTTTACGGATGTTGTCATGTGAGTTTTATCAGGGTTTTTTAAAGTTTTTTTTGGATGTTTTTTGTCAAGAAGTTGGGAGTATTCATTTAGGTCCATATATATATTCTTGTTGGTGCCTACTAAAATCCCAAAACTTAAAAACAGAAACAGGAAAAGTTTTCAAATGAGGCGGACGTAGGCTATATAGATACGTCTTTAGCAAGCGTGGTTGAACTGTACTCAACGTTCATATACGTCCTCAGCACGAAGAGGCTAAAATGTTCCATGTCGACCTTTTTCTTTCTTTCTTTCTCTTCAATATACGTTTTGATTTTGTTTGGTTTTTTTTTGAGAAGATCAAAGTAGAGTGTGTATGATCTGCTTTGGAAGGTCTGGATTTTGTTGTTGTTGGAAAGTTTCTAACGGGTTTCTAAAAACAAACAATCACAACAGGGAAAAAAAAACCCTTTCAGGGTGTTTAACAGGAGTGTGTTGACCCCCCCATTGTAGGTTGGGCTAGTACATTATACAAGAACATATGCGCGTAGGCACTCACGCATGCAGGCACACATGTACAAACACACACACACACACACACACACACACACACACACACACACACACACACACACATACACACACGCGCGCGCTCACCCACGCACGAGTACACACACACACACACACACACACACACACACACACACACACACACACACCACACACACACGCACGGACAACAAAGAGACAGAGAGAGATAGAGACTGACTGAACACACACACACACACACACGCACGCACGCACGCACGCACGCACGCACGCACGCACGCTCGCACACACGCACGCACGCACGCACGCACGCACGCACGCACGCACGCACACACGCACGCACGCACACACACACACACACACACACACACACACCAATCTAGCACGCTGTGAGAATCCTGATCATCTGAAGATTCATTCTATTTCTTATGTGCAGGTGCATCAGGAAAAATCATTTTTTGACTTGCATTGTTTTTCCGATTATTATTAAGTATACTTTTTCCTTCCAGTCTTAGCGCGACTTCGGTACTGAAACTAACTGGGAATGGGAAATGTTATTGTCAAACGTGCTTCGTCCATATCGACGTAGGCTTTGCGCTACTTTTTGAGACGTGACCCGGGTTTTACTCCTTTAGTACAAAGGGATCAGACTTGGCTGCTAACAGATTTGATGGATGGGGGTCATATGCCAACACACCAGCCACCTTTGCCACAAGCTCTGCAGAGGATGACCGCCTGCCTGAGGAGTGGGAAATGGTGGTAGATGTAGGAGTGGATTAAACTTTAGTCCAGCATGTTTGGAATAGTCTGAAATGATTTTGTTTCATGTTCATAAAGGATGTGTCACTGCGAGCGGACAGTCTATATATATATACGCTACGCTGTACCGCATCTGCTGATTCCCAACTGTTTCCCATCTGTTGTAAGTGCTTGAAAATTATTGAAATGCGGAGAAAAAAAATATGGTTTTCTTTTCTAAACTAAGACAACCAGCTCGTCATATGCTCATGATACAATGTGCGTGCTCGATGGTTTGGCGCACTTGTTCCTTGTATATCTGATTTAGCTTTCAGATTCTTCCAGTCACACACTCGTATCCACGACTTACATTGTTCTTGCTAAAGTCGCTGCGGAGGGGATCCATGACTCGCACGTATACATGAACTACACGTGTAGGAGCCAGATCCAATATTCTATGGGTATGTCATTGTCCCACCATACAGATTTGAGTCTGTACAGAGCTGGTGTGGTTTTTGATGCTCTTTAAATGACCTACGGCTTGGATCCTTCGTTGCAAATGATGGATCCTTGAGAGTGAACTGTTCAAATAGTTCTGTTCATGATGATGGATCCTTGGGAAGTGAACTGTTGAAATGCGTCTGTTCACAACGATGGATCCTTGAGAAGTGAACTATTGAAATAGTTGAAATGCTTCAACTGAAACAGTAATGATTACATGCCTTATTTTAGTAGGTTTTGTTACCTTTGATACTTTACAAAGTCTCAAACTCTGAATGTTTTTGCTTTGTTTTGTTTTTTGTTAACTATTTGTTTTTCGTGTTGTTGTTGCTTCAGTTGTTCAGACAGATGGCGCCATCATTTTAGTGACAACCAAAATATTTGTCAGGCAAGCAGAAATACGCTTGTAATTTACTTGGCAGCATTATCAGTAAACTGGTTTTTGTTTTGTGGGAAAATCTGTCATTCATCTCCTTTGAATGAACTGTATTGAATCAAAATGTTGTGGGACTGGATGTTGAAGTCACAGTGGGCTTTGATGGGAAGAAGACAGTCCTGCGGAAGTCTCACCTCTTTCATACATGTGTCTCAGGGAATGATTTCATCTTCTGGGTCGAGCTCCTATTTCTGTCAGAATGCGTTACGAAAGGCAGTGTCATAAATAAATCAAAACAAGAATGGTATCAAATTTAGCTATATGGCTGTTCTTTAGAAATCCTTCATAGGTATAGTAATTTGTTTTGAAACCCTTGGTTTGAACACATTGGATGTCTCACAGTCTGATGTAGTGGTCACTGCAGAGGATCAAATAGTATAATGCACATGTGAACTATGACTGTGCGAAGCTAACCACAAGTGATGAGATCAAGCTGCTAAAAATGGAGAGGGTAGGTTATCTGTGTGGAGTTTTGGATACACAGTCATGACGGGGAAGAGGGGTGGGGTGGGGAAACCTTTGAATATTCAAACTTGTTTCTTGAAAAAAAAACAAAACTTTCCTGTAGTCTCCTGTCATATGTCTCTCTTTCGTTTTGAATGAATAGAAATGTACATATGTTATTTTGAGATTACCGTGAAATTTGCATCTGTAGAAGATTTGCTCTGTTCGTATCTTCAAAGCAGTTACTTGAACTTTCTTTATATACCTTTGTTTAGTTTCTGTTCTGTTCATTCAGATAGATGATTTACGTCATTAAAAAAGTATTGACCAGTTCTATTTTCTTTTTTTTTTTCTTTTCTTTTCTTTTTTTTTTTTTTTTTTGGCATGTATCCAATGTCAAATGTGTGTATATATGATGTAATGCCGAAACAAATTTCTTAGTTGGCACGATTGCTGTAACAGAAAAAAAAATGACATGACAAGACTTTTCAAAGAAAGATAGGTGATAGAGGCACAGCTCATCCTCTCCCCCTTCCCACCCATCCTTCTCATCACCCCCCCCCCCCCCCCCCCCCCCCCCCCCTCCTCCCCATCCGTTCCTTCCCGGGAGTTTTCAAATCCCGCGGAGAGTGAGAGAGGGTAACAGGATGCACCGTCATTTTATCTCAGATACAAAGCCTTTCTTTTCTTTTAAAGGAAGCGTTTAACCTGAATTTGGCTACAACCTCTTTCGTCCACTAAGTACACATTATATTCTCTCTGAAAGAATGTGTCTGTGCCACTGTCAACCAACCACAAAATGTGACAGTTCACAGTCCGTCAAGTTCAATCCATCGAGGTCATGACCTCAACAATCCTCGAGTCAAGGTTAAAGATGTGACCCAAATAAGGGAGGCTATGCAAGAAGCTTAATCCGACGAAGATCAGGGACGTTTGCAAGATGTCGGCGCCGAAAAACGACTCGGATGAAAAAACCGGCCATGCTCAAACCGGCAAAGGCATCAAGTTTTTCTTCGGGGGAACAGCTGGGTGAGTGCAGATACATCTGAGTGAGAATGCAGCGCACAGTTTTTCCTCTGCCTTCGCATGAAGTGTCGCTGTGATGGTTGCTAGCACTAGGTGAGCAGAAAGCAAGTGTCCTTGTTATTGTTAGCAAGGTCAAGGACATATCTGCCGCTTCGTTGTGGTTGTTAAGTTTGCTTGAGGACAATCATCCATGAATGTTATTCAAAAATTAAAGTGTTCTGTTATTTAATTTCATTCTGTCAGAGAGAGAGAGAGAGAGAGAGAGAGAGAGAGAATATGTGATCAATCATGCCAGTAAGACTTTAAAGACTTTCCAAATATGGGTCTTGTGCATTATTCCTCCAAACCTCCCATCCACGATCTAGAGTACATGGTCTGAAAAACAGAAGAAAAACAAAAACAAAAACGAAATAACACAACTAAAATAGACAGGGGAAAAACTTTGTGGAATCCTCCTAAGTGGGATACTTGTTCATGTATGCACCGTGATGAGGCAATAGTCTTGTCCCAAAAAAGCTAAGGATGAGACTGGTAATATGCGAGGTGCACGTGTGTGTGCGTGTGTATGTGTGTGGGAGAGAGAGAGAGACAGAGACAAGACAAGACAAGACAAGACAAGACAAAATTCTTTATTTATGAGGATAATAGATAAGCACTGATGTGCAATAGATAAGCACTGATGTGCAATAGATAAGCACTGATGTGCTTTTTTACATCCAGACCTCGCCTTGAGTAGGGTCAACAATGCAAAATAAGATGAGGTAACAAAGCAAGCATGCAAAAAGTGACTAGAAGTAGAACTATAATACAATACGGAATTGAAAAAAATAAGTAAATAAATAAATGAAATTTTTAAAATTTAGAGAGAGAGAGGCCCAAGGAAACTGCAATTCCAAAGACATTTTTTTTTTCAACTGGTGAAACTTTCTCAAAATTTGTTTATGAAAATTGTCAAGCATGATGACCACCAACAAATGTTTTGGCTGGGTATTAGTGTTTGGTTTGGGGTTTTTGTTTGTTTGTTTGTTTGCTTTTTTGTGCTTTTTTGCACAGTCAAGGGAAGCAGTTTTAGTTGAAAATGATGGGAGTATATCTTCCGTTACAAATAGGGTGGAAAAGAAATGTGCTGTAAAATTATTAGCACTGATATTGGGTGAACAAAAAAGTGGGGGGGGGGGGATGGGATAGAGGGAGCCACGGTCGGGGGGGGGGGGGGGGGGGGGTCCTTTACCCCGTGGGGGGGGGGGGGGGGGGGGGGGGGGGGGGGGGGGGGGGGGGGGGGGGGGGGGGAGGGAGGGAGCCACGGTCAACCTGTGGAAGCTCAATGTTTTTCTTAAGAAATACACAAATATGTGTGCTTAAGCAACTTCACCAGTGTGTTGCACATGGTGGAAGGGGGCTGTATTCTGCCTACATCTGGGAGAAATTTGCTGCCAGAGAGCTTTGTTCTCCCCAGCCCCCTCTACCCCCCCCCCCCCCCCCCCCCCCCCCCCCCCTAAAAAGAAGAAAAAAAATGCACACAGAAGTTGCAAGTAAGTCATTTGATTTCCAAGTCTATTACTCTATGGCTGTACACAATAACATTGGTCAAATAAAAAAAAAAAAAAACTCACAAATTTCACCTGTAAAAATTTCACCTGTAAAAATTTCATCAATGCAAATGCAAATTTTCTAAGCAAAATTAATGTTAATGAAATGGCAGTTTAAAACATGAGCATTTTTCACATTGATTGTATATGCACTACTTGCCCTACTAGTACTAAGTACTGCCAGTTTTCTCCCTTGATTTTTCCCTCCAGGAGAGCCCATTTGTATGGGTTAAGGAGAAAAAAAAAAGGGCTATTAAAAGTCAGGAAATGAGATTTTCAAATCTGACTAATGGTACAGTGAATTAGTTTGGTTAGAAATGTTCCTACTATCATGTTTGAAGAGCTGGTGTTAGATACCATTTTGCACTGTCAGTGGTTGAAAACACATTGGTCCATCACCTTTAAAAAAAAAAAAAAAAAAAAAAAGGAAAAAGCTCTACCGCTCATGAGCACAGTGACAAACTGTGCATATATTTGTTCCATTGGATAAGCCAAAGCTGAGAGAAGAAACTTCTAGCTTATAATGCCAAACTCAGAACTTTCAGAAATCCTGGCTGGATCCCTCTATCTTAAACTGTTGCTGACAGAAGGACCCCTACCTTGGCGCTCTTCCTGGGAAGAGTGTGCATTGCAAATATTTGCATATGTGTTTTTATTCCTTCGTGGTCAGCAGGCAGCATGTAGTAGGTGGTGTCCTGCCTGTTATTGGATCAGAACAGGCTCCACTGAGCGCTGAAAGGATTCAGCGGTTGTTCAGGGTCTCCTCTTAATGGCAGGCCACATACTGATCTGAAAGAGACTGCTCCCAGTGGACTGTGTTGCTGGATCTAGAATCGGATGACACTGGGTGTGGCTGTGTGCGGGGGAGCCGGAATGGGTGGTGTGTGAGTAATGCCACCAAGAGTGCACAGAAGATGAGATACAAGAAATGAAATTGCATGAGGAAAAAAAAAATGTATGAATGAAAAGATAGTGGGGATTTTGAACTAGTAATTTCTCCTAGTCCTTTCCACATTTTTAACATGATTTTACAGTGCTGAGTTTTTAAGGATGGTTTGAACGCAAATCACAGCATGTTATTTAATTAAAGAAAAAAAAAACTGTACAAGGACAACAAACCCAGAAAAGTCATCATTTGACATGTACTCAAACACACAATAAATTTCCAATTTCTAAATGGGCATAAAAACAAAACAAAACATAACAAAAACACGCACAAAAAGGGGAGGGGGGGGGTGGGGTGGGGTGGGGGGGGGGGGGGAGAGAGAAAAGATAGAAAGAAAAAGAAAAAATGTCTAAAAATTCAAGAAATGGTAAATACAGATTTTGCTGAAATTGAAAATGAGTAATTGAAAGGCAATGTCCTTAGAAACAGTTGTGAACAAATGATTGAGAACTTAGAAACAAAGCAAGAATTAATGTTTTATGGTTAATTGACTTATTTCTTATAATTGAGAACTTAGAAAAAAAGGAAAAATTAATGTTTCATTGTTAATTGACTGTTACGTCTTATTTCTGTCAATGAATATGTAAATTTTCTTTCTGTCTCAGAATGGCAGCAACATTCTTTGTGCAACCATTGGACTTGGTAAAAACAGAATGCAGATGAGTGGTAAGAGCATTGTTTTATGTGTGCATGTGTATGTGTGTATGCATGTGTGTGTGTGTGTGTGTTGGGGGGGGGGGGGGTGTGGTTGGTTAGAGGGGTTAGATAATAGTTATTTGTTAACCTCTTCACTGTTTCTTGTGCTAGCGACTTCTCTGGAAGAATGGTTATGGAGTACAGAGATAGTAACTTATTAGGCCATCAGCTATGATGGGGGAAAATGCTAAAATGGTGAAATACTCCACATTAGAGGGCAAGTTCATTAACTGGCAGCAAGTTACATCATTTCAGCATCCCCATGTGTAATGTTTGTATTAATAACGTGTTTTCACTGTCATTTTGTGTGTGTGTGTGTGTGTTTAAATGAATGTCTGTGAGAGAAACTTCACCTACATACAGTTTTAGTGCTGACTAAAGCGTTGATCAAGTCAACAAGAAAAGATCTTGATGAAGAAAGAAATAACAGGGGTATTTGGTCAAATAGTTAGAGTGTTTGGCTGCAGAGCTGACAGCAGTTAGTTCGAACCACCTGGGCTGGATTTTTTTAGAGTTGTCCACT
Organism: Conus betulinus; assembly: GCA_016801955.1. Taxonomy (NCBI): domain Eukaryota; kingdom Metazoa; phylum Mollusca; class Gastropoda; order Neogastropoda; family Conidae; genus Conus; species Conus betulinus. The sequence continues at coordinate 44,443 of JADBJO010009765.1, forward strand.
CGGTACTGCAGAGGGTACCCGATTCAGCTGACAGAAGGTTAAAGATGGGGGAGGCAGAGGGAAGGGCACAGACTTCCACCAGTGAGGACATCGTCCTATGAGAGACACACTTGCCCTCACCCATCCCGCACCACCTCTCCCTTCTCCCCCCCCCCCCCCCCCCCCCCCCCTTTTTTTTTTTTTTTTTGTTCATGAAGATTTCTGGATGTCATTGATAAAGAGATTTCACTGTGTTAGTGGTAAGATCACTGCAGGTACTGACCAGTAAAACCACTGGCCTTTTCATCAGTGGGTCATGGCATCCAATTCTGATAGTGTGAAGTACGAAATGGAGTGCTGGCCCCACCGTCAGAAGGGGTCGCAGCCCCCAGTTCTGGCAGCTTCAGTTGTGAAGTAAGGAGTGGAACACTGGCTAGTTTGTCGGATAGGTCGTAGCCTTCAGCTTTGGCAGCTCTGGTAGTGAAGTGTGGGCTGGATGCTGGCTTTTCCATCAGAGATTCAGCCTCTGGTTCGGAGAGCTTGGTAGTGAAGTATGGAGTGGAACACTACCAACAGAGGATTGCAGCCTGCGACACTGGCACTCTGGTAGTGAAGTATGGAGTGGAACACTACCAACAGAGGATCACAGCCACTGACTCTGGCACTCTGGTAGTGAAGTATGGAATTGAACACTACCAACAGAGGATCGCAGTCTGTGACACTGGCACTCTGGTAGTGAAGTATGGAGTGGAACACTACCAACAGAGGATCACAGCCTGCGACTCTGGTAGTGAAGTATGGAGTGGAACACTACCATCAGAGGATCACAGCCTGCGATTTTGTTAGAGAGTATGGAGTGGAACACTACCAACAGAGGATCGCAGCCTGCGACTCTGATAGCACTGTTAGTGAAGTATGGAGTGGAACACTACCAACAGAGGATCGCAGCCTGCGACTCTGGTAGCTCTGTTAGTGAAGTATGGAGTGGAACACTACCAACAGAGGATCGCAGCCTGCGACTCTGATAGCTCTGTTAGTGAAGTATGGAGTGAACACACTACCATCAGAGGATCGCAGCCTGCGACACTGGCACTCTGCGACACTGGCACTCTGGTAGTGAAGTATGGAATGGAACACTACCATCAGAGGATCGCAGCCTGCAACTTTGTTAGAGAAGTATGGAGTGGAACACTACCAACAGAAGATTGCAGCCTGCGACACTGGCACTCTGGTAGTGAAGTATTGAGTGGAACACTACCATCAGAGGATCGCAGCCTGCGACTTTGTTAGAAGTATGGAGTGGGACACTACCAACAGAGGATCGCAGCCTGCGACTCTAATAGCTCTGTTAGTGAAGTATGGAGTGGAACACTACCAACAGAGGATCACAGCCTATGACTCTGGTAGCTCTGTTAGTGAAGTATGGAGTGGAACACTACCAACAGAGGATCGCAGCCTGCGACTCTGATAGCTCTGTTAGTGAAGTATGGAGTGGCACACTACCAACAGAGGGTTGCAGCCTTCGACTCTGGTAGCTCTGTTAGTGAAGTATGGAGTGGAACACTACCAACAGAGGATCACAGCCTGCGACACTGATAGCTCTGTTAGTGAAGTATGGAGTGGAACACTACCAACAGAGGATCGCAGCCTGCGACTCTGGTAGCTCTGTTAGTGAAGTATGGAGTGGAACACTACCAACAGAGGATCGCAGCCTGCGACTCTGGTAGCTCTGTTAGTGAAGTATGGAGTGGAACACTACCAACAGAGGATCGCAGCCTCCAGCTCTGGCAGCTCTGGTTATGAGGTGTGGAGTGGACCACTGGCTTGTTCATCAGAAGATTGCAGACTTCAGCTGTGGCAGCTCTGATAGTAAGTATGGAGTAGAGTTCTGGTCATTCCGTGGAGCGGTGTAGCCGCCAGTTTTGACAGCTCCTAAAATAAAGTATGGAATGGGACTCTGGCATTTCCATCAGACTTATATAGGGTTGCGGCTTCCAGCTCAGGCAGCCGTGGGAGTGAAGTGGGGGAGGGGGAGGGGGGACTCTGGTCTTTCCATTGGACTAGATGGTCGCAGCACCCAGCTCTGGCAGTGTCAGTAGTGAAGAGAGGTGTGGAATTTGTCTACACATGCAGACCAGCTAATGACTTGGCTGCTTTCATGTGTGTCAGATTGTTCAGCTGACCTTTTCATAAGGGGCTGGTTTTTGTTTGGAAAAGTTTGTGGACAGGCAGGGTTGATGTTTTCTGTAGATGTTACATGTGCATCGTATAAATGTAGTGATTTTTAGCATATATCCGTTCATTACTTCGGTTTGTCAATAATATGTGACACTGATTTGTAAGAAACCCAGTTGTGTTTCTTTCGTTTTCAAGGACGGACCGTGTCACACGTTGGGATGCCCTGATGTTGTGTGCATGGTGTGGTTTGGCAGGTGAGGGAGGTAAATCCAAACAACACAAGACCAGCTTTCATGCTGTACAGACCATCCTGAAAAACGAAGGTGTCCGAGGAATTTACACAGGGTGAGAAGAGCTTTTGGTTCTTAGGTCATTAGCGTCAGTGTTCTCTGTTTCAGTATTTGTCTGTCTGTCTGTCTGTCTCCCCCTGCCTTCTTTGGTTAATGGCATTTATGATTTCCTGCTGAACATCGCTTGATTTGGTTTTAATCTCGTTTCCCCTTTCATTCCTCTACTAAATAAAGGTTCATATAAAGGGAAAAATTCTGTAAAAACTAAACATTTGAGCACTGCAAAGGCTTGTATATAATTTTTTTATCAGGTGTCAAGTCCTCTTCAGTTGTTGTAGCCAGCTGAAGTAAAGGTGTGAAATTTAGAATACAGCAGTCAGTTTGAAGCCACTTCCCCAACTTAAACATTTTTGTTTATGCTTTGTTACCTTTTTGTCTTTTTTCTTGTGTCTGTGTGTGTGTATGTGTTTTTTGTTGTTGTCATTTAGTCTAGAGTTTTTTCTCAGCAGTCATGTATACAAAGTGTCTCGTATATAAAATTCCTGGGTTTGAACTGTTTTCAAATTTCACACTTCACACTTGAATAGTAATTTATGTGTATTGTGCTGAAATAAAACTTAATATAAACCCATATAGGGGTATATTTATGATAAGAATTAACTTTACATTTTCCACCAGATTATATCCATAGATAATCTGTTTCATGTTCACATGCCTCTTGGGTAAAAGACTCACCTGATGTTGAGAAATTGTCTGCTGAAAGTGAAGAAAAATTAATGTCATCAAGAACTTGTCAAGCATATATCATATCTGAAGTTGTTTTCAAAAGGAAGAAAGAATTGGAGAAAAAAAAAAATGACGTTGCTACTCATTCTAGTGCTGAGAAAAAGTTAACAGTATCAATAACTAATCAAGCACATATCTGAAGTTGTTTTGAAAAGGGAAAAAGTATACCTATATTTTTTAAATTGATAAGCATTTCTACACATCTAGTGCTGAGTGTCAACTACACAAAACATGATTTTCTAGGGGAACTTACTGAAATGTGTGTGCTCTCTCCCTTTTACTTTCAGATTAAGCGCTGGGTTGTTACGACAGGCCACATATACAACCACACGTCTAGGGATCTACACCACGCTGTTCGAAATGTTCTCCAAGTAAGTGTTGCATTTGCTTGTGAAAGTCGTGTCACAGAGAGTGGTGAAAGAGAGAGAGAGAGAGAGAGAGTGTGTGTGTGTGTGTGCCTCTTGTGTGTGTGTGTGCCTCTTGTGTGTGTGTGTGTGTGTGTGTGTGCCTGTTGTGTGTGTGTGTGTGTGTGTGTGTGTGTGTGTTTGTGGGACAAAAAGAAGTTGATAGTGTGATGAACGAAACATAGGTAGATGTAATGAGAGCAAGAAATTCGTCAGGCATACCCAGAGAAAGTATTTGATTCAGAATATTCTTTTGCAGTGCATTCAGTGACTTGCCAACAATCTTGCCAGTTCTCCGATCAGGGGAGGAGACCATTGGCTGAATCTGATTTAATTTGTATTTCAGTGTTTCTGCTTGGATCGTGCTTGAGTTGGGTGCTGGGTTACAATGAGTACAGATGAGTGGAGGCAAAAGGAAGACAGGGAAATTGATTAGTAACCTGTTCTGAGATGACCACAAAAATGTATATAGAAAGAGTTTGAAAGGTCAACTCATTGAGTCTATATGTATATATCTCTCTATATACTATATATGTGTGTGAGTGTATCTATCTATGTGTGAATTTTATATATATATATATATATATTTATGTGTGTGTGCGTGTGCGCACGTGTATAACTTGTTTCAAATATGCTACGAGAATCTTTATATCCCAGATTTGTTTTGTTTGTGTGTAAGCCAATGTAGAGATCCTATGTAATCTTATTTTTAAGCTAAGCAACAGAATTTCAGTGGTTTTTGTGTGGCCAGGGTAGAGATGGAGGAAAATTTTCCCAGGTTTGAAAAGCACACAATTAGCAGACCTAAATGTTCCTTAAGGAGCTGACCTACTGCACTTGATGGAGTTGGATTATGCCAGCTACCAAAGAGAATGGTTTCCATATATAAAACAAACAGAGGAATAATGCTGTAAATTTACACATGATATCATTTCTGTTGGCAGTGTGTCCTTGACTAGGTGCCCTGTCAGAGTGATGCAGTATTGAAACGTAGCTGTATGGTTTATTGTCTTTAAATGCCATGATGTATTTGAGGTCAGATATGACACCTTTTATAACTTTTTGGTCGACATTTATACATGCTGTCTCTGTTGTGCGTTGGAACTTCATTGTTATGCATGCCTGTTTAGGAAAAAGACAGACACTCAAAAACAAATGGAAAAAAAGGACATATTGAACTGAAGATTTCTCTGTGTGTGCGAGCAGAGACGGAACTCCTCCGAACTTTGCTATGAAGGCTATCATTGGAATTACAGCTGGAGGCATTGGTGCCTTTGTGGGAACTCCTGCAGAGGTTGCCTTATCAGAATGACCTCTGATGGCAGGTATATGAACCAGTGTGTGTGTTGTGTGTGTGTGTGTGTGTGTTTCTCAGTTTTCGGAGCTGTAAAAAGACATTTTGTTCCTGATATGTTTACCCAAATGATTTCACCTAATTTTGTACACTTGTCGAAAAAAAAAATGCAGATTTTTGAGTAGCAGTCACACATGTTTGGCCTTGTCTAGCCCTGCCAATTTCTGTGCCCTGACCAAAGAGCAGTAGCTCTTGCCAACGATTGCACATAAATTTTGTGTCTTTGTTATGTCTTCTTCAGCAGCATGCAGATACATCGGAAAAGCAATGTGGAATACAAGCCCTGGAATATTCAAAAAAGAAAAGAAAATGGGGAGTAAGCATGAATTGATGTGAAAGCATGAATCGGGTTTGAAAGGAGTTTGTGCAGGAGGAACCTATTGTTGGTGTAGTTATTGCAATGGAATCACACTGCTGCGTGGTGGCAGGGAAAATGAATCCCCCTCTCTCCCTCCCCACTTGGTTTTGAAAGCATGAGGAAGACTTATACACACACGTGATAGAAAATGCACACACTTTGAAAATACACATGCTTTCGTGGATAAATGAATTGATAGCAGTTTTTTATGGTAAACTGGTCTGCTGTTCTGTGTTGTTGAAAGTAGGTTGGATCAGTGTATTTGAAAGTGTATGTGTCTAATAGAATGTGAGAGCAAAATCTGCATGCTTATGCTATAGTTCACTTCTTGATTTTCAGGCTATATCATTGACCTGAAGAGTCATCTCACGCCTGAATGTTGATTAAAAAAAAATCCTTGTCGGATTTGATTTAATCGACATGCACAAATTCATAGACTCCCCCTCCCATCACACACACATAGTACATGTGTGTATACATTTAAGCACACAGACAAAGAGTCATCAAGTACATTTGCTTGAGTAGACTGATTTGCTTTCACATTCTGTTTTCTACATACATGTATGCACACATTCCCATTCTGCTATTTTTATGCACTTTCAGACACTGATCAGCCTTAACTCATACATAAACACACACACACACAAACACACATGCACACACACACAAACATGCGCGCACAAACACACACACACACACACACACACACACACACACACACACACACACACACTCAAAAACACACACACACACACACACACACACTCACACACACACACACACACACACACACACACGCTGCAGGCAAGGACACCTGGTTGACAGTGCCTCAGCAAAGTGCAGGGTAACTGATACCACTACTGTACTGCTAACCTGACATGACTTGCATGACGTGCAGACTTCCGCTGGACCAACAGCGAGGCTATAAGAACGTGGTGGACGCTCTGATGAGAATCGTCAAGGAGAAGGGGTCCTCACACTGTGGAGGGTACGTGGAGGAAGAAGATGTCTGTGTACATGTTCTTCTTTGTCTCTTTCATCTTCTGTGTCTTGTCTATTGGCAGCACGCCAATGCTGCTCATCTTTTTCACCTTCTGTGCCAGTTTATTGGCAGTACATCAGTGCTGTTCATTCAGGCTTTCCCATAATCAGCCACACCCAAAGACTGGCCCTCCACATCACCAGCACCTGCAGTCTAGAGGGAATGATGGATGTCAGATTGTTGTGAAGCAACCCATCAGAGAAGACGCTGCACTGCTTCCAAATCAGTGACAGTCAGTTGATCCAGCATATGCAGGATACCATGTTCTGAGCCCAATACTGATACCAAGGTTTGCTTTGTTGTGGAATCAACATGAGCATCCCCTCCAAAGGTGCCACGTGCCGCCATCAAGCGACAGTCCCTACGAACTTGTTATTTACTGACCACCTGGACCAAAATTCACCACAAGTGTGGAGGTCAATAAGAAATAAAAACCGAGACCACCACGAGAACAGGGGATGATGGGGTCACAAAAAATAAATCTTTTTTTGTTTGTTTGTTTTTTGGGGGGAGGGTTTTAGGTTGCTCCTTTTTTTTTTTTTTTTTTTTTTTTTTTTTGATTGTCAGTGAAGATGAGGTTGATCAGGAATAGACTTATGGAAATTCTGTGCTTAAAATTTCCTTTTTTCTGTCACGCTCTTGGATTGCATTTTTGTACTTTCATTATTGGTTTTTTTTTTTTCACCTTTTTTTTTTATTCCTCTAGATTTCAAGTTTTCATTGCTGTTAGTGTTTTTTCATCATTCTTGTGAGTGTTATCACATCATTGTTCAGAGAGTTTTCAATATCATTGTTGTTGTGTTACCTCGTCATTCTTGTGACTGTTATCACATCATTGTTCAGAGAGTTACCATATCATTGTTGTTAGTGGTTTCACATTTTTGTTGCAAGTGTTACCACATTCTTGTCAGTGTTATCACAGTGTTGATGTGAATTTTGCGAGTGTTATCACATATGCATTGTGAGTGTTATCGTGGTATCACGTCATTGTTGTGAAGGTTATCACATTACTGCTGTGAGTGTTAGCACATCATTGTGACTGTTATCAGATTGTGAGTGGTGGTGTTGTGAGTGGTTTCTCAGTGTAATACGCTGGGAGTGTACCAGTATACTGACCCGCACCAGTGAAAGTCAGCTCATCATGCAGATTCATAGGAAGAGATGATAACATGTGTAGGCATTGTTTTAAATTCCTTCTCTTGTAGGCAGCTGCTCTCAGTCTTCAAAGGAGTGTTTCTGTCATGTGGAGCTCACACTGGTTTCAGGGGTGCATCCCCACAGTGGGTCGAGCCATGGTAGTGAACGCTGCCCAGCTGGCGTCCTATTCTCAGGCCAAGCAGATGCTGCAGAACACAGGTATGTATTGGAACCAGACAGACCCCCCCCCCCCCAAAAAAAAAAAAAAAGAAGAAGAATTAGTGGACCTGTACTCAGACGAACCACTACTGTAAACAGTATCAAAGGGAGGGGACACGAATCCTGAGGACTCTAAAGTCTTCATGACCTGATGATAGAGTTGTGTATGACTAGATGGTAGGGAAAGAGAGAGAGACACTGAGTCTCTGTATGACATGATAGAGAAAGAGAGAGAGACACTGAGTCTGTATGACATGATAGAGAAAGAGAGAGAGAGACACTGAGTCTGTATGACGTGATAGAGAAAGAGAGAGAGAGAGACACTGAGTCTGTATGACGTGATAGAGAAGACAGATAGTGAGTCTTTATGACGTGATAGAGAAAGACAGAGAGACACTGAGTCTGTATGACGTTATAGAGAAAGAAAGACAGAGAGACACTGAGTCTGTATCACGTTATAGAGAAAGACAGAGAGACACTGAGTCTGTATGACGTGATAGAGAGAAAGACAGAGAGACACGGAGTCTGTATGACGTGATAGAGAAAGACAGAGAGACACTGAGTCTGTATGATGTGAAAGAGAAAGAGAGAGAGAGACACTGAGTCTGTATGACGTGATAGAGACAGAGAGAGACACTGAGTCTTTATGACGTGATAGAGAAAGACAGAGAGACATTGAGTCTGTATGATGTGATAGAGACAGAGAGAGACACTGAGTCTGTATGACGTAATAGAGAAAGCCAGAGAGACACTGAGTCTGTATGACGTGATAGAGACAGAGAGACACTGAGTCTGTATGATGTGATAGAGACAGAGAGAGACACCGAGTCTTTATGACGTGATAGAAAAAGAGAGACACTGAGTCTGTGTATGACATGATAGAGACAGAGAGAGACACTGAGTCTTTATGACGTGATAGAGAAAGACAGAGAGACACTGAGTCTTTATGACGTGATAAAGAAAGACAGAGAGACACTGAGTCTTTATGACATGACAGAGAAAGACAGAGAGAGACACTGAGTCTTTATGACGTGATAAAGAAAGACAGAGAGACACTGAGTCTTTATGACGTGGTAGAGAAAGGCAGAGAGACACTGAGTCTGTATGACATGATAGAGAAAGAAAGAGAGAGAGAGACACTGAGTCTTAATGACGTGATAGAGAAAGAGAGAGAGACACTGAGTCTTTATGACATGATAGAGAAAGACAGATAGTGAGTCTTTATGACGTGATAGAGAAAGACAGAGAGACACTGAGTCTTTATGACGTGGTAGAGAAAGAGAGAGAGAGACACTGAGTCTGTATGACGTGATAGAGAAAGAGAGAGAGAGACACTGAGTCTGTATGACGTGATAGAGAAAGAGAGAGAGACACTGAGTCTTTATGACGTGATAGAGAAAGACAGAGAGACATTGAGTCTTATGACGTGATAGAGAAAGACAGACAGAGAGACACTGAGTCTGTATGACGTGATAGAGAAAGCCAGAGACACTGAGTCTCTCTCTGACACAGCAGCCACATGCGTGATGGTCATTTCAGCCGAGTGGTAGAAGCGAGATCGAAAAGTGCAAAATTGATGGTTCTGTGACTAGCTGAGCATACCACTGGTTTCCATTCTGCTCAGCAACTTGCTGGACAGATCCACGCTCCCATGTGCTTCAATGAAATCACAAGTTACAAAGCAGCAAGTGTAGAATCGGTGAATTAAGTTCAGAAACTGCAAATCAGACTTGCACATCACCCAGCATGAATGAGGCCACAGGTTCCAGAAAGAAGAGAGATGGACAGTTCAGGCAGCAGTGGTCTGAAGGGTTCCCTTGGCTGGTAACTGAGACTCCAGAGAAAAGAACTGTGAGAATGTTCATGTAAGGTGTGTCATGTTGGGAAAACATGATTTTTACTTTTTTTTTTTTTTACCGAAGGTTGTATAGACTGCCTGTCATCTGCTTTGCTGCATCATCAAGTCCTTTCAGAACACAAGCTGGCAGTCAGTTTAGCCATGCAGTCCATGTTTTTGGAGGATTTTTGCTAATGTTTTTGTTTCATGGACTATGTGTTGTGTGTATGTGTGTGTGTGTGTATGCGTGCGTTTGTGTGTGTGTGTGTGCGTGTGCATGTGCATTTGCGTATATATGTGTATGTGTGAGTGTGAGTGTGGGTGTTCATGTTTTTGTATGTATAGATTGCCATTTCGTGAAAGCATTGTGTCCCTGAACAATACAGCAAAGAGCATTGCAACCCCCACAAGAGAAAGGGATACACAGTACTCTTCATGACTTAATGGTAGAGAAATGGAAAGACAAAAGGTCTTGTTGACTTGGTAATAGTAAGGGAAAGACAATAAATCTTGATGTCTTGATAATAGAGTTAGGGAAAGAGACACACATGGTCTTCATGTCTTCATGACAGAGGAAGGGAGCGACCAAAATATATTGAGAGGCTGCGGGCTTGATGACTTCATCATGACTTGATGATAGAGAGAAGAGAGGTGATCAAAATGTACGTACAGGAAACAGAAAATGTCAACATTTCAACTAAGAATAAAAGTTGTGACTTTTGATTCACTTGACGAATGGATAGTAGATGATGAATTAAGAAGTTTGAATTAGATAGTAGATGATTAATTAAGAAGTTTGAATTAGAAACTGACAGAGTAACTAGAGCAATAACTATTGAAAATTAGAAGAGGGCTACAATTAAATGTATTGATGAAAAATTTGATCAAAGAGTGCAGATGATGTGAATGATTTGATCGAAGAATACAGATGAAGTAGAAATATATGTTTGTAAACTCATAATGTTGCGCATGTTGCCGATCTTCATCTAGGCTGTTCTCTCGAACTGCTCAATAGGGCATCTAGCAGGTGAGCACTTTCCAAAGGCCGTAAAAGGGAGTGATAGCTGTTCTGTGGCCCAAACATTTGTTCTGCTTCTGGAAAGAGTGGTAATGGCAACAAAGTTGTCAGTGTGTTGTTTCTTTAATGCTTCTGTTCAGTTTTTTTGTTGCTGTTGCTTTATGGAAATCATAACAAATGCTATTTTTGACATTCACGCTGCATTTAATACCCTTAGATCAACCAACATGGTGCAGAAATGAACTTGTGTTTGATGTAGATATGTCAAGGGGAAGAGTCACATGACACTACATGCGACTGATTTATGCAGCTCCAGTTATCTTGTTTTCTTTCTTCTCTCTCTATTTTTGTGTGTGTGTAAATTTTGCTGTTAAATATTGATGACCTTTTGTGGATAGTGATTTACATGAAAGATAGCTGCGAAAAGGAATTACTCAAGTTACAGTTATGAAAATTTGTCAGATTTGAATTGATAATTATCTTACACCTTCAAGTACAGTTATGCAGAGAGCATTGCCAAGTGAACCTCTGCAGCTGCTTCAGCACCTGTAGTGTGATGTAATTTGTAAACAATTTACCTGGTCATTTTAAACACCACTTCCTGAAAATGCATGGTGGAATGTAACTCTAGCACACACACACAGTGATTTTCAGATTGATGAAGATATTATGTTCCAAAGAGATGTACCCATTTTCTTCCTTTCTTTTTGTGCATTTCCTCATGGCCTAGAGAGCATTTGGAGCCAGCTGTCAGTGACACTAAGTGTTAATGTCCAATTATCAATATGTAAGTGTGTCAGTCTATGATTTTTTTTCTTTTTATGTGAATAAGTCTTCATTACTTGTGACCTGATCTGTGTACTCCCATTATATGCCAAAGATGTTTGAGTTCTTCACTGACGACTATGTTTGTCAACAACAGTCACTAAGATTGTGGAAAAAAAAAACCTGCTCACTGACATTTTTCCTCCAGGATATTTCCATGACGGTCTGTTCCTTCACTTTGTGGCCAGTATGATCAGTGGTCTGATCACCACGGCGGCCTCCATGCCTGTCGACATCGCCAAGACCAGGTAGGTCCATGGTGGGTGGGTGAGGCACACTTAAAGGGGGTTACCTGTGTGTATGCTGTGTATCCTTACAAATGAAATATCAGGCAAGCTCACTGTGTACTGTGCATTCTTACAAATAAAATGTCAGGCAAGGTCACTGTGTATCCTTACAAATGAAATGTCAGGTAAGTTAACGGTATACGGTGTATCCTTGCAAATAAAATGTCAGGCAAGGTCAGCGTATACTGTGTATCCTTATTATTAAAATGTCAGGCAAGGTCACTGTGTATCCTTACAAATGAAATGTCAGGTAAGGTGACTGTGTGCTGTGTATCCTTACAAATAAAATGTCAGGCAAGGGTCCCCTGTGTATACTGTGTATCCTTACAAATAAAATGTCAGGCCACTAAGTCCAGTTCATAGAGTGAGAGGACCGCCATGCATGTGTGTTTTAGATTGGAAGGTGAAGTTAGTTATTGAGTGGTACGGTTTTCGCTTCCTCCATCTTTTGTCTTCTTCCCACACACACACAACCCCACCCTCGCTGATTATCACTGTCATTTTGATCAAAACCCAGGCCTCCATTGCAGTACGCATGTACACACACACACACACACACACACACACACACACACACACACACACACACACACACACACACACACATGCATAGCGAAGAAGGAAAGATGCATGAAACACTGGGTGAAATTTGTGTCGTCAAGTCTTGGCTTTCACTTGGTGTCATGAGGCTGTGCTCTAAGGAGACTGTGGCTCTTGTTGATCACTAGAAAGATGTATAATGAACATCCCTAGCCTTAGTTACCCAGCAAAGTTCAGACTACAAGAGATGGTGTGAGGTAATCTTTTGCCAAATCCAGATCAAGTAGTGTAGTGAACGTCCATAATCTCAGTTATCCAGCAAAGTTTAAAATGCAAGATGCCATGGAAGACAGTCTTACGTTTGTGTTATTTTTATTATATTGGGTATTTATATCACGCCTATCCTCGGTCACAGACCAAGCTCTAAGCGCTTTACAATAAACACACTACCTCACTCACTCAACGGGCTGCCTACCCAGGGCGCTCATTCAGTCGTTTCCCATACCATTCAATATCAGTCACTCATTTTCATTTATCTCATTTATTCCTGGAGTTTCTCACATAGGATGCATGCGATGTTTATACGTGTCCTCCATTTCCACTGGTACACGATGGCATACGATAAAAGTAAGTGACAATTTTTTGTGGTGTGGTAAGAAATACCAGGCGGCTATCTTCAGTCTACATCAATTTTGCCAGGGCAGCGGGGATTTCGATTTTCAACTGCTGCCGTGGGTTCTTTAACGTGTGTGCAGGAGGCCAGGAAGACTCGCTTATAGTCTCCATCCAATGGATTTGACGTTCAGTTCAATTTGTCATTCAAACTGGGAAGAAAGGGCGAGAAAGGCAGGGCTCGAACCCACGCACTTCTCACACGTTGGATTGACAGGCGAACGTCTCTTAACCATTCTGCCACCTTTCTTCTTTTCTTCCTTTGCTGCCCCCAGATCAAGCTCTGTAGTGAACAGCCATAGCCTCAATTCTTTTGCAAAACTTAAAGTACAAGATGCCATGGTAAGATAATCTGTGCCACCCCCAACTTATGGTTAATGATGGAATCAGGAATTTGTGTATGATGAGCGCGGTCTGCCCATAGCAGGACTGTTGAAAAATAACAACAGCGAAGAACAACAACAGCAACACCCCCAAAATATTCTGACAGTGTAGAAACTTTTTTTTTTCTTTCCCATCTCGTCTTCCATGCCCCATCAGTGGCACTTTTCCCTCCCACTGCTCATCCATACTTTTTCCAACACACAGCTACACCGAGCTTATCCCATGGCAGTGTCAGCTATGGCAGTCCACTGGGAGCAATCAGCATAAGTCATGCACCAGCCTATCGGAGGAGACGCTGCTCTGCTGCCAAGTCATACGTGGCACATCTCTTCTTAGCGCCAGTTCTGATCCAGCATATGCAGGACATCAATGACGAGCCCCCCCTGTTGGCAAAAGTGATTGCGTAGCTGCACATCCCAGCCCTGATATGGCCCTTTGTGGTCGGCTGGGCTATAAGCAACATTACTGACCTTACCCCCTGGCCCTTTGTGGTTGGTCGGTTGGGCTATACGCAACATTACCAGACCTTTGCCTAGTTGCACAGCCAGTGTGGGTGAGCTCCTTTCAGGGACCCCACTCTGTCCATCCAGTGACACCTCCCATTCATTTGCTGATGCTGGTGACCTTGACATGAACTCACCGTGGACATGACTGTGAAGAATGAGGTCACTCTGGGAGCAGGCCATAAAGGTCACCAAATTTTGAGACTTTGTTGACGCTCTTCAGTAAGTATGAGGATGATGAAGGTGATTTTACAGTAGTTCCACTCTGGTCTGAGACTATATTCTTCCTCTCCAAATATATCCAATCATTAACAGGCCCATGAGAGACAACACTGCAGGTGTCTGCATCTCTCGGGCCTGGTTTGACGCCGGGATATATTATGAAAGTTAGCACAGAGTACAGCCCTGTCATGCAGTCTCAGACTAGAATGGAAATCCAGAGCATCATCTTCATCATCCTTATTCTCATCAATCAACATGGGAAAAAAAAAAAGTCTCAAATTCTGTGGCCCTTCATACCCTGCTCTCATGGTGATCGTAGTTTTGATGTTCTCTCCATGTCTGTGGCCTTGGATTGATTCAGTTGGGGTCACTGGTATTGGCGAGTTCATGGGGGCTGTCATTGGAAGGATGTGGTGGCGCCCTTCGGAGGGAGAGCCCATTCATGCGGGCTCCGCAACTAAGCAATTATTGTTGTCTGGTGGGGGCTTAGTAGGTGGTGTCCTGCATATGTTGGATCAGAGCAGGCGCCACTGAACACCACCAAAGTGACTCAGCAGCAGTGCAGTGTCTCCTCAGGTGGGTCACCTCTTGATAACTTAACGTTGACTGGTGCTGGGGCTGCAGCAGGCCAGGCCGTGCTGTGGTTGTGGACAGGGGGTTGGAATGAATGGCATGGGTGTAATGCCACTGAGGTGGCATAGAAGAAGGGACAGCAAAAAGAGAACAAAAAACAAAACAAAAACAACAACAACAACAAAAAAACAGGCCCAAGGGATACAGACACCTGTGGTGTTGGTCAGGAAAGTTGAGCAAGACTCAGAGGCATGTCCATTAATTGAGCACACTCAGCTCTAGACAATGACGATGGCTCTGTGTTTTTCTCGTGAGCTCCCTTGTCAGTGAAGAGGTGTACAAATCTGTAGCATTGATTTCTGCAAGGTTGGACAAATCTGCTGAATTGAATTTTTTGTTCTTTCCGTCTTCTTTCCCCTTGGTTTTTCTTTTTAAGAGGACATGGTAGCATGCGTTTTCAGTATGAATGATGTTTATCACTGTTGCTATGTTTTCTATTTCAGCTTTTGAAAAAAAAAAAAAAAAAAAGAAGAGAAATTTGCTTATTTTCAGAATCCAGAACATGAAGATGATTGATGGTAAACCAGAGTATAGTGGGGCCCTGGTGAGTTCTGGAAGCAGTGTGATGCGTAGTGTAATATCGTGTATTGTAAATATGATGTATTATTATTATTATTTTTATATTACATCATGTTGATCTGATACATTATATTGTACTGTGATGTTACTTGTTGTAACATATTGTGATGTAACGTTTTATTTCAGTGTCTTTTGATGTAATGTTTTGTATCATATTGTGATGTTTTGTATAACATATTACATGTAAATCTCTGCAATGTATGATATTGGATACCATCATTTCAAGACTATGAGTCACTGTGATGTAAAGGATGCATCACATTTATTTATTTATTTTTTTTAATGAAAATGAAAACTATTGTACCTGTGGAAAAGATGCTTCCACAAATAGAATGCATGGCTTGCAGTGCACGCGGACCAAGTCGTTAGAGTAATGCGCACACATTGTGCCAAGGCCTGCTGCATAGTTCAAAATTATTTGTTAATTGTTTCAAAATTACAGTGAAAGACGCAGAGTAAAACTGTAAAAACGAATTAAAGTTATAGAATACATGCAAGTTTGGGGGAGGGAGGGATAATCTATATTCCATTTAGTAATGAGACTTGATGAAGCCATGTGCCTCGACTTGGGTGAGGTGGACTAGCACAAACAAATACAAATAGCAGCTTCTGTCTCTAGCTCAGCCATTTGCGGACATGTTTCTCCTTTTGCTTCGTTGGAATTGGTTAGAGCTGACCTCTTTGCTTCTCTGTTTTTGAACCGTTACTTCAGTTATTGCCAGCGTAGATGCAGCTTTCCACTCTGACAGTGACCGCGCATTTAGTAGTTATTGTGTTTCACCTGAAACGAGTGTGGGTCTCAGGTAAAGTCAGCGAATGTTGTATGCCTCTTGTGTTTGTGATTGAATGGATGCGCAACGGGGTGATCAATGCTTTGAGGTGTGGTGCCATGGACACTGGACATGATTGCAGATCATGTTGTTGGTCTGTGGGGTTGGCCTGCCTAGCCTGCATGATTGATGGCCCAAAGTGATTTTGCCATGCAGAGGGCCCTCACTGGGCACCCAGGTTAGAATATGAGAGCGAAAACGTGAAGGGCAGTCAGGAGAGCACAGACCTCTGCTATGTTTGGAGGAATGATGGATCTGCCCTTTGATCTGGTTCTACTCTACAGATCCGCTTCTGCAGTTGTAATTGCTTCATCTTTGGCCCAGTTCCATCCTTCTGCTAAGTTTTAGGTAATTAGATGGTATAGTTTTGTGTAATCTTGCTGACAGACCAACAGACAGACAAATGGACACGGATGTAAACATGGCTTCCTAGGCGGCAGTAAGTATTGCTTCATAGTCTTGAGATGATGATCTCTTTCTGGTTAGTGCAGGCTTGCCTGTGTGAAAGCTGGGCTGTCCTGGAAGGGGGGGGGGGGGGGGGGGGGGGGGGGGGGGGGGGGGGTCATATAGTTCCATGCTCGACATTTAGTTTTGTTTTTGTGTTCTTCTTTTATAAATATTTGTCGTCATTTTCCACAGTCACTTTGTTATCAGCTTCATGGGAATGATGAGAAAACTCTTTCGCCATCCTGGATTTAGAACTGGGTTTATTTCAAATATAACCTTGTACCATTGGTGGATGAAGAAGGATGAGCAAGAGAGGGCCACTACTGCAGTCAGCACGGGCCATCTCATTTCTTGATGACTTCCCAGAGGTGTCTCCCTGCGCTCATTTTAAGACCAAGTCCTAGCCTTCCAGGACATCGTGGCCTTGACCTTGGTGGCAGTTGAGTGTGAGATGTGCAGTTAGAACTTCACATCAAAAACCATGCCAGCAGGACAGAACTGCTTTTGACGGTGATACTCCAGAGCGGACCTTGATAAGCAAAATTATCAACACATATCCGCACATGTATGAGGCTGCTTTCAGTTGGAGGCCTTCCTAGTGTTCAGTGAGGTTTGTCAGTGGAACAGCAATGAGTGAGGCTGCGGGATGCACATGGCGGTCGCTTGATGGTGGCATTTTCCGCCAGTGGGCTCTGCAGTCATGAAATATGGGCTGGAACACCAATGAGAAGGCTCCCCTGTCTTGTCACATCCAGTGGCCATTACACAATGGCATCGCCTTGTGTGAAAACTGCCAGACTTCCAAGGGTGGTGCAGGATTGCTCCCAACTGGTTTGTTAGGCGCCTGAGGACGGTACTTCTCTGGGTCACACCTACACCTTCCAGTATACTTTTTTCTTTTTTTTTGAAAAATCAAGCTTGCTGTGCTTGACATGGGCTTTTTCCACCGTGCAGGGGGCTGCAGCTTCTTGATGCCATAAGTGTGTAGAAAGAATGTCATGGCCGGTTTGCTCATCTCTTTTTTTTTTTAAAGTCCAGAGACCCCAGTGCTTTAAAGGGTTTGTAGAGAGTACTGTAGAGAGTTTACACTATGTAACAGCTTATGAAATGATATGACACAATGCTGCGCAGGATGTACTGACCAAGGTGGTGCGCAAGGAAGGCTTCTTCTCCTTGTGGAAG
This sequence comes from Conus betulinus, assembly GCA_016801955.1. NCBI lineage: Eukaryota > Metazoa > Mollusca > Gastropoda > Neogastropoda > Conidae > Conus > Conus betulinus. The sequence goes on from JADBJO010009765.1 coordinate 62,149, forward strand.
GGGTTCACACCGTACTACGCTCGCCTGGGACACACACCGTCCTCACCTTCATCTTCCTGGAGCAGATGAACAAGGCTTATGGGAAATACGTCCTCCATGACGACCACGCCACTGGAGGATTGTGAAGAAAGTTGTGTAGGGACTGGAACAAGCATGCTCTCTCTACATGCATCACACACAAACTGACTTTTTATGTCAGCCTAGAGAGGTATTTTCGGAATCTTGTCAGAAAAGAACACACCAAAATTGTGTGTGCTTGTGGATACGCATGTACACGCACTGCATGCACGCATGCGTGTGCACATGTATGAGAATGCACGCACATACATGAACACATGTATGGAATAAGTCTCTAGTGAGAGTTTTAAGAACTTGATCTTTCATGAAGCATATGAAAACATACTCAAATGCTTGCATGCATAAACCTGTAAATTTTGTGTGTGTGTATGTGTGTGCATAAACCTGTAGTCTTTGTGTCTGTGTGCCTCTGTGTGTCTGTGTGTGTGATTACACGTCTTACATACATCCACTCAAACACACAAACATGTGCTCATGTGTGCACATACACACACGTGCATGCACTCAAGCAGAAGTTCTAACTGTGCATAGAGGGTTTTGCTCCAGAGTTGGTGAAGTATCAGAATCTCACAGGAAACGGGTGTCTTCGTTTTAGAATCTTTGTTCCAAGCCCTTTTCAAGGAAGAGCCTTTGTTTACCCAAGTCATGACTAACACTGCAGGAGTCAGTAGACAGTGTCTTAGACCCCGACTGGCCCCAGGGTATATTATAACAGGAACTTCAGACCACAGTCTTGTCTCAAAAACGCGAAGTCAAAACCTAAAGGACGTCATCAGCGATCATAAAGTGAAGAGGAATTGTCTCATTTTCTGTAACTCTTTATGTCCTGCTTTTATTGCAACCTCAGTTTGGGATCATCCATGGATCATTTTGTCCAGGATATGGGGGATGGGGGGTATAGGGTGTGTTAATGATTAATTTGTGGAGATCTAGAATGACTGAAAGTTGCTGTGTGGAGGGGGATGTTTATGATTTACTGATGAACGCTGGTCAAGAACTTGTTTTGCGGTGGCTGTGGTCAGGGGATGTTGTGATTTATCTAGACATTATGTAGTCTCTGTAGTATTTTGATGCAGTAGTCTCCATAATGTTTTCATGTAAATGAGTGTCCATGAATTTATTCTTTATTTATCAATTATTTTTGGATAATGGGCTGTTACAGTGCTCTCAGAATTTACAGAACCCCTGGAACAATAAGAAATCATCGTCATCAGGAGGGAACTTCGTCAATGGTGCCCTAGTATGATTTTGGACCTGAACAGGTGCCATTTAACATCAGCCAGATGAGCTGGCAGCAGTGCAGTGTCTTCTCTGGTTGGTGTTCTCATGACCACTTGGTGTTGATCGCTGCTTATGGACTGCCAGAGCTGAGGCTTCGATTGGACATAACTTGGGTGTTGGTGTGCACACAGCACACCAGATGAGCAGCATGGGAGTCTTGGCTTTGAGAGGATATGTGAAATAGGAAAAAAAATCTAGCTCTAAAGAAAAATAAAAGGTGTGTGCATACTTTCAGTAAACATCGATACCCCTCCCTTACCCCTACATGTTCTTATAACATGCATGCACCTTTTTTTTTTTTTTTTAACACTTGATTTCATGCAAGATCTTTGCTTACTTGTTCTGAATGATGTGCTGACATCCTAAAATACTCTGTTGCCTGATCTGAAATGTTCCTCTTTTTTCTCTGTTGCCTGATCTGAAATGTTCCTCTTTTTTCTCTGTTGCCTGATGTGAAATGTTCCTCTTTTTTCTCTGTTGCTTGATCTGAAATGTTCCTCCTTTTTCTCTGTTGCTTGATCTGAAATGTTCCTCTTTTTTCTCTGTTGCCTGATGTGAAATGTTCCTCTTTTTTCTCTGTTGCCTGATGTGAAATGTTTCTCTTTTTTCTCTGTTGCCTGATCTGAAATGTTCCTCTTTTTTCTCTGTTGCCGGATCTGAAATGTTCCTCTTTTTTCTCTGTTGCCTGATGTGAAATGTTCCTCTTTTTTCTCTGTTGCCTGGTGTGAAATGTTCCTCTTTTTTCCTCTGTTGCCTGGTGTGAAATGTTCCTCTTTTTTTCTCTGTTGCTTGATGTGAAATGTTCCTCTTTTTTTCTCTGTTGCTTGATGTGAAATGTTCCTCTTTTTTTCTCTGTTGCTTGATGTGAAATGTTCCTCTTTTTTCTCTGTTGCTTGATGTGAAATGTTCCTCTTTTTTCTCTGTTGCTTGATGTGAAATGTTCCTCTTTTTTCTCTGTTGAAATATACCAGTTTTATGCTCACTTTGTACATTTCTGGTCTACTAGACAAGATTGTAAACTGCTTTCTAATTACATTTTATTTGGACGGAGATGCATAAGAGCAGTTTAAAAGCTTTCAGTGTATTTAACAGCAAACAAGTGTGGTTATTTCATTACACCAATTTGGGATGGGACGGGGATGAGGGAGGGGGTCTGTTGAAAGAGGGGGGGGGGGGGCAGGGCAGGGGTAGAGGGGTGAGGGGCAAGTGCTAATGCAGGGGAGGGGAAGGTGGATTCCAGCCTGAGCCAAGGAGTCAAGGGGCTACCAGGTTCCTCTGGGGTCCGTACTGTGAAAGTAAGGCGAGGTGCTTTGGAGGCCTCCAGCAGGTGTCTGTTCCAGGTGTCTTGGGGGCCTCTACATGGTCTGTAATTCAGGCACTTGGGGGGGACCCCCCCCCCCTTTTGGTGTGCCCAAGAGTGATGATGTGGCACGAAAAGTTCAAGACAGTGTTGCACAACTCTTCCCGTAACGTTGAGCACGGGCAACAAAAGTAAATAATAGATTAACTGTTTCTCTACTGATTGAAGAAAGTTATTCTAGTGTGGAAGAACACGCTGATTCCCATTTTTTCGCGATAGTATGACACTGAAGACAGCACATTACCTTTCAGTTTCTCTAGAATTTTGCTAGACTCTGTTGTTAGGTTTACCTCACTCAGGGGCCTGATGCTAAAAGGTTTTTGCAGGCCAAGACATTTCAAGGCAGGGTATTCACACAAGTGAGATTGGAGTGAGTTCCCTTGGGTGGCTGTGTCAGTGTGAACTGTCCTGAGTTCAGCGAGTTCCCATCGCTGGTTGTGTCAGTTTGAACCCTGCTCAGATCAGCAAGTTCACTTCGATTGTGTTTGTTGCTGTGAACCATCTGTAATGATCACTGGGTTTCATTAACGTTCATGGGAAAAGGCGTTTAGAATGTTACTGCTGTTGTAGTTACATTCAGGGCCATGGGGAATCAAATGAACAGCGTCTGATGGCAGTCTTGATGCTCTGCTATCAGGGCGAACCAAACAGCGTCTGATGGCAGCCTTGATGTTCCGCTATCAGGGCGAACCAAACAGTGTCTGATGGCAGCCTTGATGCTCGGCTATCAGGGCGAACCGAACAGCGTCTGATGGCAGCCTTGACGCGCCGCTATCAGGGCGAACCGAACAGCGTCTGATGGCAGCCTTGACGCGCCGCTGTCAGGGCGAACCGAACAGCGTCTGATGGCAGCCTTGACGCGCCGCTGTCAGGGCGAACCGAACAGCGTCTGATGGCAGCCTTGACGCTCCGCTGTCAGGGCGAACCGAACAGCATCTGATGGCAGCCTTGACGCTCCGCTATCAGGGCGAACCGAAGAGCATCTGATGGCAGCCTTGACGCTCCGCTATCAGGGCAAAGCGAAGAGCATCTGATGGCAGCCTTGACGCTCCGCTGTCAGGGCAAAGCGAAGAGCATCTGATGGCAGCCTTGACGCTCCGCTATCAGGGCAAAGCGAAGAGCATCTGATGGCAGCCTTGACGCTCCGCTATCAGGGCAAAAGCGAAGAGCATCTGATGGCAGCCTTGACGCTCCGCTATCAGGGCAAAGCGAAGAGCATCTGATGGCAGCCTTGACGCTCCGCTATCAGGGCAAAGCGAAGAGCATCTGATGGCAGCCTTGACGCTCCGCTATCAGGGCAAAGCGAAGAGCATCTGATGGCAGCCTTGACGCTCCGCTATCAGGGCAAAGCGAAGAGCATCTGATGGCAGCCTTGATGCTCCGCTATCAGGGCAAACCAAACAGCATCTGATGGCAGCCTTGACGCTCCACTATCAGGGCAAAGCAGGCCTGTCCACTTGAAGCAGGTAAGAGGGAGGCTTTCTTTTTTTTTCTTGTCAGAACAATTGGCAAGTTCCAAAAGTCAGAACACTTCTGAACTCTTTCACTGTTCATGCTTGTCATAAGTTCTGAAAGTCCGAGTAAATATGAACTTTCACTATTCATACTGGTGATTAGTTCCAAAAGTCAGAACAAATTTGACTGTACGGAAACGTCATGTTCTCACTGTTCATACTGGACCATTGAGGGACAACAGTTCACTCTTTCCAGCTTTACTCAATATGCAATTTCTTTTTTATTTACAATTTTTTAAAACTTTTTTGACAGATCAGTTCCACTCATGGCAGATGCCACCTAAAAGAGAATGTAGGAATTTCATGCTTGTACATCACAGAAGGGCACTTGATTAGAAGCTATTCATATCAACATCAGTACTTCCTATCGGCATGCACGAAGGGGGAATGAATTCTAAAAAAGAACAAATCCAGAAAGGGTGCAATTTCAAAATTTGACAATGAATAAGACAAAGTGAATTTTTCATGGATTTTTGCTGTTTGCAGATTTTTGTTGTTGTTTGCATATAGCCAGAAGCTTGCAGATTTTTGTTGTTGTTGTTTGCATATAGCCAGAAGCTTGCCAGGCTCTCATAGGTCTATTCATGTTCACAAATTTCTATTCCCTTCTAGTTCTGTGACTTTACACTGTTACTGGGAAAGGTCTCCTCAACCCCTCCCCGTCACCATCCCCCCTTTGGTTCCCCTCCCACAAGTTATTTTGTTTGTGTTGTTTGTTTTTCTGTGTACGCAAGCTGATTCTTTTGCAGACACTCCCTGTATAGACAGGCAAGGATTAATCCCATCTACACACAAAGGGAGTGGAGTTTTTTGTGTGTATGACCGTTTTTTTTATCCGGCCACTAAGGCAGCCATACTCCAACTTCAGGGAAGGTGCATGCTATGTGTAACATGTCATCCATACCAACGGCCAAACTGGCCTTCTCTTCGGAAAGTTGGGGATGGGGATTTCCCCCGACAAGTTCTTTGATGAACAGTATTTTGTGTGACTTACTAGTGCATGCTGGCAAAGCTCCCATTTTTTTTGTCTTTTCTCAGATACTTCTAAAGGGCAGAACCCAAATAATAGCAGTGGATTGAAATTTATCGCAGAAATTGACAGACAGATCAAAAGACTTGGCATTTGCTGTCTGTAGGTGGTTATACAGATCATGTCAGCTGAATGGAGGTCATGCCACATTTTACATTCAGTTTATCAGAAATGTAATGTTTTCCGTCCTCCCCCTACCCCCCACCCCCACCCAGTTTTTTTTTTTTTTTTTAATATGAGATCAGAATCTCATTTTTCTGTTGAAAAGCATTTATTGTAAAATTATAACTAATAAAAAGATCCAAGAGTTTCTCTGGACGTTTCAAATGCTGGATTTGTGATGTTTATGCTCAGTTATTGTTTGGACTGGAATTTGCTGGGGTTTTTTGTTTAGATTTTGTCGTAAGGAAAATGTATAAAGCGGTGACTTGATGATATTTAACTCTGTACCTTTAAGAAATTAACATTGGCATGCAGCATTGTGTTAAAGTTGTTTGCTATTATGGAGTATTTACTAATTAAATGGCGATTTCAGTCAGTGTTGATGTCTGGAGTGTACATTCTGCCCAGAGCAGATGCTAGATGTCCATTCTGCGGTATTCATTTGCTCAAATGGCTTCTTTATAATGCAGCTTTTGTTGCATCCAAGTACCTCTTACTAATTTTCACTTTTTATTTACTGTTTGTTAACTGATGAGACGTTAGATGGCTCATGTCCTCTATGAAGGCCACCTTCAAGATGCCTGCAAATCAACTCCCAAACCATTAACTGATGCAGATGGACTGTCTTTCTTGGTGGTTGCTTTTGCAGGATCAGACCTGGGTTTTTTTTTGTTTTTTTTCCAGTGAGCTGACCGCCTGGAAGCACCTGTATGGTCAGCCTGGGTATTAATCAGAACTGTGCTAAACTGTATATAGCGAACAGGTATGGTGTTACCTCTTCATGGGGGCAGAGTTGATGTTCTTGTTTGTTATAAGCTGTCTTCCCTGCCTCATCTTAGGTTTCTGTCTGTGCAGAACTAGTTTCTGGAGAGTCCAGGTTCAGGTCAGTGCAGACAGGAGAGCAGGTGTTTGACTAGATGTTAGATTATGTTTGGTTTCAGGAAGGATTGTTTTCCTTTCTGCTATGGGGGGGTGTGGGAAGAAAGTTGAGTGTTTTTAACCGTTATACAATTTGAGAAAAAAAACAACAGTTTGGGTGATTTGACAATTATTTTTTTTGACAAGGAAGACTAGTGACTACTGAAAAGAAAATAAAATCTGATGTTGAATACAGTCCCAAATTTTGATCAACTTGAATGTATTGATTGGACCCAAAGGTTTACTAAAGCCATCAGAGACTCGATTGACCCTAAAAGAAAATGTCGCTCCTTTCATTATGACTTTGAAGTGTACTGGATGGGGACCGACTGTGCTGTTTTCTGTTGAGCGTTTTTTTTTTCGACATGTGTGCAGAATGGTGTGATATATTCTATCCTGGTGCTGTGTTGTCAAGTATTGCTTTGTGCCAGGTGCTGTTCTCAAAATGTCATAGAATGGCTTTTTTTTTTGGTTACCTCTGCTAAGGAGGTTGTGTTTTCATTTGTCTTTTTAGATTTTATGTTTGTCTCTTTGCCAGATCATGCATCGGACCTGTTTACTGTAAAACTGCTGGTGATGTACTTTTCCATGAAAAGGAGTTTTTTCAACAGAGAGCGTATGCAACTCTATCAAATTTTTTTTGTAGAAACAAGGGAACGTGTGTGCGTATGAGTGTGTATGTTTGGGAGGGAGGGGGGGGAGAGGGCTGTGGACATGTTCCATTTTCCAAATTTTTATAAAGAAAAGCATTCATATCTGGTTTATCAGCATACGTAGCGCAAATTTGTGCTCAGTGCTGGGTTTTTGGGGTTTTTTTTCCTTTCTTTAGTCCTGGGACTGTTGTCCTATGCATTTTTTTCAAAAGTGTCAGCATGCTGTCACACAGTCAGATGCAGTTTCACTCACAAGAGTTTGCTAGAGTTGTCGCTCGCTGGTCAAAACACCTGAATTGGCACACCAAGACAACATCATGGTTGCACTCCATGCATAACCACAGAGAGCTCTTCTAGTTCGTCATATTCGTGGCATCTTGGCCAAACAAGTAGGAGAAAACCCCGGTGAAATTGCATGCGTTAGCAGGTCTCTGCATAAACTACTGATTTTTTGTTGAAGCTTGGTGGAAAGATTGAATGGGAGCCTAAGATTGAAGTCGTTACTTTTTTCGCGACGCGCCGTGCGATAGTGACGGCAACTCTGTCGACCCGTCACTACGAGCCGTGCACTGGTGACGGCAGCTCTGCGGTACTGCCTGGACGTGCCGTGCCTCCGTGACGAACTGGTTCAGTAAAGTAGTTCAGAAATAGGGGGGTAAAGGTGTACACGTTTTTCGAAAAGAATCTGAGCTTCATTTTTTATTTGCTCTGTGTATTTAATAGTTTTATAAGTCGTATCATCTGAAACAAAAACAGTGAAAAGTGTGTACTGTGTGCAATGATTTAAATGCCTTAAAAAAAAAAAAAAAAAGAATTCACTTGGATTACACATATTGAATACCTCAGATTTTCTCTGCATCTGTTCAAAGTCGGAGCGAAGTTTTATGCCCCTTTTCTTCCTCATTTCCTGTTGTCATACTAACCAAACAAACGTAAACTAGATTGTGTTCTCCTACATTTTACTTATGTTGTTTCTGTAACAAAGCATTGCTATTTTACCAAAAAATGTATTTTAATTCTATGCTCTCATTACAAAGTTTGCACTTTACCCTTTCCGTTGATATATAACAATTGCTTGTTAGGTTTATATTAGGAGACATAAAATAAAATTTAAAAAGTGCGAAAATAGCACGTCTGCAACGGTTGTAAGCACGTGCGGTGCACGCGCATGCAGGGAAGCGGCGTTGCTCTGCTGCGCTTGCCTGGAAAGTATTAATGTTTGGAGTGGAACGGGGTCAAAGGGCACGTCCAGGATCTGTTCAGGGTCAACAAAAATGATGCAAAAAATGTGAAACTGATTTTAATCAAACTCAGTGTCAAGAAGGAAAGTGGCTTTTGGAAGATTTTCATCAAATTTTGGTGCAGATTGAGGTCATAGAGAGCAGAACCAGGATCCCCTTGGGGGAGGGTGGGGTGGGGGATGCAGTCCTCTGAGGGCCCTTCCGTAGTTTAAAATTTTGTGACTATGGTGCAGACATGTTACAGAACTTTTGTGTGTCGGTGGCTGTGCTCATGTATCATATTCATTGTTTGTCGCTGTGTTCAGGGTAATTGTATGTAGAGAAGTCCTGAATGGCTCTGTGAGGTTGGTTTAGTTTCTGAAGCGCTTTTATTTTGTTACTGCTACGCATAATTTATAACCATTTACCATGTAGCACTCTTGTGCATAATAGCTAGTGCTTTTTTACTTTCCTTTATACATTGGTCTCAGTTTACCTTCCCATCAGTGGTTTGCATAATTCAAGAAGAGCTGTTGATATACATAAACAAAATTGATATTGAATGAAAGCTTTTTCATGAGTTTTTGATCAAGGTTTCCCTTTTTTTTCTTTCAAAGACTTGATTTTCCCTTTCAGTACGTCAGTGTGAAAGACGGTCAGTATTGAAACCTGGATATCTTAATCAAGCTACCTTTTTGTTCATTTATTTGGACGAGCAAGGTGAAGGAAATAATAGAGGGCATGAAGATACTGGGGGTTTTTGTTTTTTTTTCCCCCCCCCCCCCCCCCCCCCCCTTTATTCCTTCAAAGGTTCTGATTTTCCCCCCCCGTTTTCTTTCCAGTGTTCAATTTGTGCCATATTATTTGCTCTTCAGTATGCATTGTTTCTGATAATTGCAACCTTTTTTCCCCCTCCCCCTCCCCCCATGCTTTTCCTTTGGTCTTGGGGAAATATGTGTTAGGAATGTGTGAGATTTGCAGGTATGAATCTATGTGTGTGTGTGTGTGCACACGCTTGTCTTCTTTGTGCATCGATGGAAGTAGGTCCGGAAAATGTGGGCACTACAAGAGCGCATGTTTCACCATGTGTATTCTCCGTTAATGTAAGTTTACATGTGAATATCCAGGTGTAATAAGAGCCAATGCTTCAAACAACATAACATTTGTAGACACAAACTACATCGATGTACAGAAATCGAACTGGAATATGGTGTTCACACACACTCACACACACACTCGTAAACGCTCACGCATATACATGCACCGTTATACACCACATGCATACATATACACGCTCATCAACACGCATGCATATATATACATGCACTGGCGTGCACGCGCACGCACACGCACACACACACACACACACACACCACACACACACAAAGTAGTCTTAGAGCAAGAAATTTTACCTGCCAGTGATTATTTTTCCTGAAACACGGAAAAAGTATCAAAATGACTGAACTTGACTGTTTGTATTTATTGAAGGAAGAGAGAAGGAAAAGTATCAAAACCACTGAACTGTTGTATTTATTGAAGGAAGAGAGAAGAAAAAGTACGAAAACCACTGAACTGTGTATTCATTGAAGCAAGAGAAAATGAGCTCATCACTGAGCACATCGTAAGCATTTGCTTGTTGTTGCTTCAGTTCCATATAGTTGTTTATGTACACATCTGTTCATTAAAGAAACATTTTAAAAAAAAAAAAAAAAAAAAAAGAGAGAGAGAGAGAAAATTAAAGCAATGGAGAGATGCTGCTTTAATCTAAGGAAAATACTGACTGACACAGTATTTGTGATAAAATTAACTAATGCAAGAGTCACCATGAAATACAGATAATGTGTTTGTAATCAGGCTATAATCACATTTTGAAGATTAAAATGACATCAACAGGGATTGTGATTTGGAGATGAATTGTGAACAAATACCTCTAATCATGCTATAATTAAACTTTGAAGATTAGAATTGGATCTGCAGGGATTGTGGATTGGAGATGAATTGTGAACAGTTAACTGCTTCATAGAAATTAAATAGGTTTGTTTGCTTATATACAGTTACCATGGTGTTAATAAAATTTGACTTCAAATGTGTCCCAGTTTTTGAATGTGTGTGTCTTTACATGTAAAACAGATATGAGTGTGTATGCATGTGAGTTTTCGTAAATGTAACTATGCCAGCATGTGCATGCATGAACTTAGGTTCTGTTAGAATTAATCATACCTATTTTATAAAAGAAAAATTGCTGACTTTTTTCCCCAATATGTCAGAAAATAAATTTGAACAGGAGAAACATTGTGTGTGTGAAAATAAGGAATCCATCAAAAAATGTACTTTAATTCATCTCTCTGGCTTACAGAGACTAAAATGTTTCAGGGGAAAAGTCTTTAAACACAGGGAGTCTTTATGTGTAATTGGGAGGTAAATGTAGTAGTAATACAAAATGTTTTGAGAAAAGAATTGTTAAGGAGGGAGTTTTTATTAGGAGGTTAGTCCAGTATAAAGATAAAAATGTTCCAGGAAAAGAACACTTTTAAGGGAGGGAGACTTTATTGGGCACTATTACCCATACACAACAAATATGAAGACAGTTACTTTTAGAAAAAGGGAGGACCATTTCTCTTGCACTTCATATTCTTTTGTCTTTCTTTCTGCGTATGCAGGCTGATACTCCTGCGGACACTCCCTGTATCGACAGGCAAGGATTAATCCCATCTATCCAATGAAGGGAGTGGAGTTTTGTGTGTATGACCATTTTTTTCCCCGCCATTAAGGCAGCTATACTCCAACTTCAGGAAAGGTGCATGGTATGTGTAAAGTGCCATCCATACCAACGGCCAAACTGGCCTCTTCCGAAACTTGGTGATGAGATTTTACGTGTGTGCAAGATGTTATGCACACAGAACCTCGGTTTATAGTCTCATTTGAAGGACTGTAAGGGAAATGGAGTCGGAACCAACGTTAACTCTGAGGGAAAAATCCCCCTGTACCGAAACGGCCCGGCGGAGATTCAAACCTGCAACCCCAGGTTCACCAAGATTACGAGTCGGGCGTTCTATATCACTGAGCTATTCTGGGCCCCCATTCTGTGGCCTGAACATGGCCTGCTTGGTTGACAACCATCTGCCATTTTGTTGGGCTTTTGCTGTTTGACTCAATGTCCTATATGGACAGCAGCTTGAGACCCCAAAATAGCACTGAAACCAGGTTTATTCATGATGTAGTAATAGTCCTTTACTCCCGAACCTGGACTACAGCCCACATGTGATTTCTATTTGAGGGTGAGGGAAACATTGGGAAGACCCGTGATGGGCAATATCGTCACGCAGGCACCGTGGCCACAACTACATGGGACTGGTTGTAGATTGGGAACAAGGTAAAGGGAGGAGAACTTTTTTTTTTTTTTTTTTGGCTGTCCAATCTCTGCGCCACCCCCAGAGGCAGTACACCCACGCCGCTCATTCCCACACCCCGTCCGCAGCCACAGCCCAGTCGGTCCCACTGCAGCCCTGGCACTGGCAATCCACAGGGAGCAGTCAATGTCAAGCTGTCAAGAGGCAACCCACCGGAGGAGACACTGCACCGCTGCCGAATCACTTCAGTGGTGTTCAGTGGTGCCTGTTCTGATCTAACACACACAGGACACTACCTACTAAGCCTCCTACTGACGACAATAATTGCTTAGTCACGGAGCCGTGAGTGAGCTCTCCGGAGGGCGCCACCCACGTCCATCCAACGACAGCCATATGGACTCGCCGGTATCAGTGACCCCGACGGAACCAAACCAAGACCACAGATGTGGAGAGGACATCAAAATAGAGGTCACCATGAGAGCAGGGCATGGAGGCCACAGAATTAGAGACATTTTTTTTTTATGCTGATTGATGATAATGAGGATGATTAAGATGATGCTATGGATTTCCATTTCGGTCGGAGACTACATGACAGGGCTGTACTCTACAATTCTTTTCATAATATATCCCAACATCACCCAGGCCTGAGAGATACAGGCACCTGCAGTGTTCGTAGGAAATTTGAGCAACACTCTCAGAAACGCATCCATTAAGTGGGTGAAACTCGACTGTGTGGTCCCAGTCTTCCCAACTGACTCTGCAGCAAACTCAACACTGGGTAGGAGCCGGTTGGGGCAGGAAAACCCACATGACTCTGATGGGATTCAAACCCACGACCTCCCAGCCGGGAGTCCGTGACGCTAACCACTTTGCCACAACAGCTGGTCTAAAGGGAGGAAAACTTGGCTGGAAAACCGAGTCTAGCTTGCACACATACACACGCTCCCCTCTCTCTCTCTCTTTTGCTCTCACACACTCAAACAATGTTGCAAGAAAAAAAAAAAAACTTTGCTGGGCAGGTGTTTCCTGTAAGATTTACAAGGAACACACACACTCACTCCCTCCCTCTCTCTTTCTCTGTTGCTCTCACACACACTATGCTGCAGAAAAAAAAATCTTTCCTGGGCAGGCGTTTCCCGGAAGACTTACAGGGAACACACACACACACACCTCTCTAACCATTGGACATTATTCATTATATAATCATTGACATTCATTTATTCTTTAAATATCAGTATTCTCAAGAAAGGTTCTCAGAGATGCAAAGTAGACAGGAGAAGACAAATTTGAAAGAAGAGATAAAACATCACTTTGTAAGTTACAGCTCAAACGTCCACTCAAATGCCACATCGAGCAACAAATATATTTTCAGATTTTCACGGTGAAAATGAAACTGCAATCAAATCATTCATCAGTCTGAAATTTCATGCACAGCATGCAGAAGATGCAGACATAAGCTTACTCCTGTTGTACTACCTGCTACTCACACTGACAGTTTGTGAGTAAGAACATGCACATCAACTGTTCACAGTTTCCAGTAGTGCCTCCCTTTTTAGGTTTCAATGCAAAGGAAAAAAACGTACCACTCTATCACATAAAATACGACCATGCAGAGTCCAAGAGCCAAAATTCATAAATCCAGTGGACTGATCTGAAGCTATATATGCAAGATTTGCACACATGTGCCCTGCAGTCTGATCAGTCACCTCTCAAAATTACTCAAAACACATAACATGCATGCATGCACACATGCGCACACGCACACGCACACACACACACACACACTGAGGCTGAGATAAACAATCAGAGGAGCAATTATGTTCACACAATTCTAACGTCTTTCATCAATCCACAACATGATGAAACCGATCACAAACTGATTTGTATCATCATTCTACAAATGTTCACATTCAACAGTTGTTTTTCGTTCCATTGTTTTTTTTTTTTTCAGTCAACGTCTGATTTTAGACCATAGACACTGAAGCTACCATATCCAGACACCCATAGATTGAAGAGAAAAACAAAAAGAACAAAACCAAATGTAAGCCTGGGTCAAATTTGTTTAAATATGTTTGCATAAAACATTTTATGTAAATGGAAAACAAAACACCACATTTGTATGGAAACAAGACTCCCTTAATCCACATTTTAAGCATAAACTGGTAAAAATAACAGTTCAGAATATCCTGCTTTACATTAAAAAATTTTTTTTTTTTTCAAGTAAAACCAAACCAACCTCTCAGTCAAATTAAAAAGAAAATTGAACAAGGCGCCACAAGGAATGAATGTGAAAATCAATGAAATAAAACCTATCAACAAGTAAGGCTGAATGAACGCCCAATGAAGCGATAGCTGAAGCGCTGGTGATGAACAGTCCCAAATCTGCCTCGGGCAGCAACATTATGGATAGCCTTCATAGAATATAAGGTGTAATGCATTTCACATGATGAACACAGCTGACCATTTTGCCCGAACATTCACACACACACACACACACACACACACACACACACACCAAACAAATTCTGCAGACTCTACTGCCCAAACATTATGGACACACACACACACACACACACTCACACAGGGAACAATTTCAGCTAACTATACTGCCCAAACATTTTTAGAACAACACACACACACACACACACTCACACACATACACATGCAGAGAACAATTTAAGCTGAGCAGAGTTTCCAGCATTCATGCCGACACATACAGACTGTCATGTGAAACAGTTGGGATACTGTCTGAATCAATCCACTCATTCACATACCTCTCCATTCCTCCCAACTACCATGGACTTAAAAACCAGGAAGAGGCAAAAGAAATTATTTCATCCCTCTTAATGACGTCTGAATGAAGAGGCCTTTTTGGTGGCCTTTTTTATTTTTTAAAGTTCTATCTTTGTTGCTTCTCTGTTTTATATCAGTTATAAAATTACAAAAAAAAACAACCACAAACAAACCCATCAGTATAGAGGAAAACAACAGTGTGTGTGTGTGCGCGCACGCGTGTGTGTAAAAAAAAAAAAAATGCGCACCTGTGAGCATGAACACACACAAATCATGTGTATATGCGAGTGTTACAGGCAGGGTAAGCACTGGAGGAAGAGGGGATGATGTGGGCAAGGGCAGGGGGCTGAACTCTAGCCCTGAGCAGCAGTGTCCATGTGCCAGTCTGGGTAGGTGGCCAAGCCAGAAATATTATTTCTTAGTGTGCCTCATCCGCATGTCTGCGCTAAGTAAATGGATACCACCACCAGCAATTCTTTAGAATTTTGTCTATTTGATCATCAGTATTCCTTGTTTTCTTCTTATCCAAAAAAACAAAACAAAACAAAAACCCTGATGTACACCACAGATAACAAATCATTTATAGATAACCATATGATTGGATGGCTTACAAAAAGGAACACATCAATCCAACAAACACACACACACACACACACACACACACCACGCACACACACACACACACACACACACACACACACACACACACACACACACACACACACACACTCACACGCTCACACACACACACACCACACACACACACACACACACACACACACACTCGCACACACACACACACACACACACACACACACACACACACTCGTACACACACACACACACACACACACACACACACACACACACACACACACACACATGTAACTGTTTTAAAACAACACCATCACCTCTTAGTATGAACAAAACCATCTAAATGATGCGGCAATCATCAAAACTAACTGAGACCCCAATTTTCCTTTTTTTTTTCTGAATAAACATATTTTCTTGTAGGGAGAATAAAAGGGCACAACACACACACACACACACACACACACACACACACACACACAAAATCACTAAAATCACTAAAATGACATCTTCACTATTTTGACAGTTACTTGTGTCATTCATGACATGCACACTCTTGGAGTTGCAGCCAACAAGATATATACAAGATTACAGTTATTTTCAAAGTGATCCAAAAGTCAAACTTTGTATGGTTTGGATCAAAAATTGTGACAAAAACATTGCAAGAGGTATACTGTATGATAAACTGGACAAAAGGACTTGTTAGAAAAAAAAATCCCAAGAGCAGCTGTTAAGACAGTCAAGAGAGCATAGTCGTTATCATACATACACATGCAATTAACCATGCATACAAATGACTAGTATGTATGATTAATCAAGGATGAACACAAAGCCTGAATTTTTTTTCCCAAGGAAACGATCAATTTTAAAATCAAACATATATATCTAAAAAGTCCATTTTCACATTCTATACATCCAATGCCTCAAATCTGACAGATCTGTAATAGTATGACGAATGTATTTATAACTTATATGGACAAAAGCAAATGAAGATCAGACCTTGGACCTGAGGACTATGATTCCTAATCTGTCAATAGCAATCATTTGACCAACTCTTCTCACTGCAGCAACACAATAACCAGATCCTTACACAGTGTGTAAAAACACAACATATTAAACAATAAACCATTTTAAAATTATTTCCAGAGGAAAAAAAAAGCGAATGTGTTGCATGTGAAATAATCAGATACATGGCAACA
Organism: Conus betulinus; assembly: GCA_016801955.1. NCBI lineage: Eukaryota > Metazoa > Mollusca > Gastropoda > Neogastropoda > Conidae > Conus > Conus betulinus. Next base: position 78,298 of record JADBJO010009765.1, read on the forward strand.
CACACACACACACACACACACATATTATAATCTGATCATAAACTAATACCACAATTACCCTTTTGTGAAAATGCAAAAACGAACAACGATCTGGAAATGCAGTTCAGTCTGCTGTTCATATAAACACACTAATGCAGATGAACACATGTACGTATGTATGTGCAAAACCTGTGAAGCAGCCCCCTTCAGAAACCATAGTTTGGGTAACAAGGTATGAGGAAGAACTCTCTCTCTCTGTCTTGCAAAACCTATAAAGCAACCATCCTTAAGAGACCACAGTTTGGGTGAGAAGATTATAAGGAAGAACTCTCTCTGTCTGTCTTGCAAAACCTATGTAGCAAACACCCTTCAGAGACTGCTGTTGTGGGTGAGAAGGTATGAGGAGGAACTCTCTCTCTTTCTGTTTTGTATGCCTTTAAATATTCTTCTTTTCCCTCTTTTATTTTTCACCTTTTTTTTCATTTTAATGTCAAGTACCTGTAAGCATTATCAGTATTAACACATGTGTTTCTGTTTCTTTTCCTGTTGCTCTTTTTCTTTTTTCAGCATTAACATTAGTACTTCTGTTTCCTTTCCTTTTTTTAAATGAAAGAAAAAATCAAAATGTTTCATTAAAAACACAGTTTTATGAGAAGGAAAGCTTTTAAACTGAAATATTTCCATTGACAGATGCGACCAACCGAAGATTCACAAAGAAACTGTAAACTTCCATTACATGTAGTTCGTTGCCTCAGACCTGTTGATGCCATAAAAATGCTTTTGGTGTACTTTTCCATAAAAAAAAGTTGAATTTCTAAAAAAAAAAAAATTATAATAATAATAAAAATGCATACAATTTTCTAAATTTTTGTAAAAGTGGAGGGGAGGTATAGCAGAGTTCAGGGTGGGGAGGAGGAAACAAGAGATGGGAATCTTCTAATTTGGTTGGTAAAAACTGGGGTTGCTTTGGGGGGGGGGTGGAGATAGGAGGCAGGGGTGGGGGGGTAGAGGAGAAGGGTAGGGAGTGTGGTGGGTATTCTTTCTATCTGAACCATCGCATCGTGGAATCCCATTTCTGATTTTGCAGCAACCACACTAATGATAGGTTCTTCCTACACCCATTTCTTTCATGTATGGTTCATTTGCATACTTCAGGACTATTTCAAGAACTCTCATGTTTGTTTGTATAGTTTTTTTTTCTTCAGGGCCTGTAGTCCCCTACATGTACATATTCATACAATGCCAAAGGATCACACTCAGCCAATGAATTTTTGTGCGCAAGATTTTGGAAGAGTTGTCACTCTTAGGTCAAAGCACTGAAATTAGCACACCCAGACAACACCATAATTATACTCCTAAAACGTAATGACCACTCAAGAAGATTGTGCTTAGGTTCCCTCTCCGCAACCCCCCCCCCCCACCTCCACCCCACCCACCCACCCCAAACACACTCTCTCCCTGTATTTCTTTTTGTTTGTTGTCTTCATAATTCATTCCATTCTCACCAAACCTGCATTCAAAATATGGTGAGATCGTAAGAGTATACAGGCCTGTTGGTATTTGGATAATGTCTTTGGTAAATTAGCTAATCTTAAAAACACCAACAAACAAAATCTCAGTGATCCACATTTTACTCTATTTTTCTTTTTATTTATCAATATTTTTTCAAGAATTTGAGACTTAATGAACCATTTTTAAAACAAGAAGCTGCGCAAGAGTTGGCATTATGACACTTAAATAAGATACCTCAGGACATATGATTAATCAGTCTTTTTTTCCTTTTTTAGCATTGTAAGTGAACTGCAGTTTCTATCTTGGTTGC
>JADBJO010009766.1:0-22500 GCA_016801955.1 Conus betulinus
AGAGGACTCACTGATCCATGGTTCTCGACCGTACTCTCACTTCTGTTAGGTCTGGCACCCACCCAGGCGTCCCTCAGGCTGCTGGGCCACAGAAACTCACGCCCCATGCTTCACGCCTCACGCATGACTAGAAATATGAACAGACGTGGTCTCTCTTGCCTGGGGCCATACAACTCCACACACGCTTCACGCTTCATGGTTCATGGTTCACGGTTCATGCGTGAGGGGAGAAGTAGGAGGATGCTCACGTTTTTCGATGCGTGAAGTTCCAGGTTACCATTGGCCAGTTTTGTCTTGTGATTCGTTTGTCTACGGTTAGTGGTTTTTTTTTTTTTTTTTTTTTTTGCGGTGCATTATCCATAACTTTTCGGCTCACTTTGCAACAAGATCTAATTAGTATTGAATTTTGTGTTGCTGACATTACAAAAATTTAATATGAATCTGCGCATGTGTACAAGCCCTCAGATAAGGCTGCCGCCTATTGGTTGACTGAGCCATCTATGAATTACAATGAATGAATACACAAATATTGCTTCTGATCAATTGAGCAAACAGCACTGCCGTTTAGCACCGTCAACACAGCAGTGCCGTTTAGCACCGTCAACACAAAACTGACGCGTGGCGCGTGAGTAGCCAGGCGCGAGCTCCTGTGGCCCACAGCATGACATGTAAAACGTGAAGCATGAGGCATGAGACTTGATGCATGAGTTTCTATGGCCCAGCAGCCTTAAAGCATGAGCAGCGTTCGCTTGAATTGTAAAGTTCGTGTAGTTTGTGCTGTACGTAACAGCAATTTGTTTATACCGTGTAGCAAGTATTTCCAATCATTGTTTATTAAGGATACCATATGTGAAGACTAAAAGAGCGAGCGTAAAAAAATGGTAAGTAGATAAACATACACTGTCATGACAGTAGATACGCGCAGTTGTCAATTTTAAACTTTTGACGCGAAGGCTAAACCATATGTAAACAGTGTTTAAACCCCTAACCTTTTCTCGTCGTTGGTTGGATGCTGAGGCAGGGGTTAAGTGATGGAAGCTCAGTGTTTTGTGGGACGGGTGTGTTCCCGATATATACGGCTGCCCAGGAGTTGCCAGACAGGAGGAAAGGGCGTCTGGCTTGGGTCGAGTTGGAAGTCTGTTTTCAACCTTGGGAGTTGTGAAAGTAAAACCTAGTTTTCCGTGCGGGCAGGGAGTGGTCGATTTTGATGTAGTACAGACAGAAGTCTGCTAGGGATTCTGTTTGTTATAATATTGATTCCTATGGGTAAGTTGCCAGTTACATTAAGAGAAAAGCAAAAAATTATTGATGTGATTAATTAAAAAAAAAAAACACACCAACAATTGTAATGAAACGACATCGTGTAATAATAAGCATTTTGTGAAAAATGTAACTGGTTTAAAAAATACAAACCGTTTTCTGGGATTGAAAATTTTGTGAAGATTTCACCTTGTATCCCCAACTGGACGTAAGAATGTGCTGGAAGCAGAATGCTATGAATTTGTGAGTATATGTATGATTATGTCTTGTGAATAATGTCTTAAAGAATTATTGATTCAAACTTACATGTTCCAAACCTCACGGTAGGACTTGTGGGTTTCTTTCCAGAAAGCCTTAGCGTCCAACCCTTGGAGTCAACTACCAACCTCCTGGAAACTTAATTCCTGCTGGCGAAATTTTTCTACAAAGGAAACTTACAAACTGGGACGGCAGAGTCTTAGCAGAACACATTATGTAATACCCCTGACCTTGAATGCCTGGCTGACTTCATCTTCTTTTGAATAAACATGTATATGGGTTCCAGATTCAAGATTTCTTGACCTTTGTTATTGATCTTAAGTGTATTGTTAGTTCTTCTTCGTTTTCATTGTCTTGAATTATTATTATTATTATCATTGTTATTATCATTATTGTTATTATAATGAATACGTATATAGCGCCTATTCTCGGCTGGGGACCAAGCTCTAAGCGCTTTACAATCCACACTCGTTTACACAACGGACTGCCTACCTGAGTAGTGCCGACTGAAGAGCTGCCAACTGGCGCTTCATTCAGTCGTTTCCTGTGTCATCCAGTCCATGTCATTCAATATCGTTCACTCAATTTCCTTACTACCTTCATTCTTTCCAAAACTTACGCAGGTTGCATGCTGTGTGTAACGTGTCATCCATACCCACGGCCAAACTGGTCTTCTCTTCCGGAAGTCGGGGACTTGATTTTACGCGCGTGCAAGATGTTATGCGTGCGTTCACACACGGAACCTCGGCTTATAGTCTCATTCGAAGGACTGTATGGGAGATGGAGTCAGAACCAATGTTAACTCCCGAGGGAAAGATCCCCCTGTACCGAAACGGCCCGGCAGATATTTGAATATTGTTTATCTTGCCTGAACAAGACCAAACGTGTCGTGTGTTTGTCGTATGATTTGTTTGTTTTTTTTTTGTTCGGTGGCATTGTAATTTTTCTTTTAAGTTTGTTTTATTTTCAGCTTGCAGTAATCTCACTTTGAAACTAACATTGATTTATACCGACTGCTACTCTTCTTCATTGTTTTGTATTTGGCTTCATGTTATTGACTTGATCTTTGAGTTTCTAAAGAGATTAACATTTTTCATCTGATTTAAGATTTTACAGAAGAAAAGTTTTTTTTAACAAAGTTATTGGTGCGTTTTTAGAACATGTAGTTTAAAGAGATGGGTGACAGTTTTTTTTTTTTTATGGTTGTTGTGAGTTGATTTTAACGTGGTGACAGCCCTCTGCGGTCGGCTGGGCTATAAGCAACATTACCTTACCTTACCTTACCATTGATTTCAGGAGTATTCTTCGTTTTCATTTCTTGAATGTTGTTCGTCTCGCCTGAAGAAGACAAAGAGGTCGAAACGCGTCATTTTGTCGTATGATTGTTTGTTTTTTTTTTCGTTCCATGGCATAGTGTTTCTTCTTTTAACTTTGACCCCTGTTTGGGGTATGTAGGACATAATGTTGTCATCATAACCAGCAGTCTAAACATATGAAAGCAAATGCACCATGCAAAGAAACCAAAGAAAGACACTAATGACAGACGTGTCCTTTCCTAAAAACAAAACAAAACGTGAAACTGAGCACCATTTCGTTTTCTTCAAGATGAAAATGTGCTATAGAACTTAAACACACACACACACACACACACACACACACACACACACACACACACACACACACACACACACTCTCTCTCTCTCTCTCTCTCTCTCTCTCTCTCTCTCTGTGTCTCTCTCTCTCACACACACACGCGCGCGCACACACACACATACTCACACACACAGTCACGTGCGCACGTGCGCGCATGCACACACACACACACACACACACGCACACACACACACACACACACACACACACACACACACACACACACACACACACACACACACACACACACACACACACACACACACGCACGCACGCGCACACACACACACACACACACACACACACACACACACACACACACACACACACTTGCCTGTGAACAATAGGTAAAAAAAAAAAGGAAGGAGTCATATCATAAAACATTAATTCCACAGTCTGTGACGAGCCTGTGTCATTTTTTTAGGAGTTCCACGTTTTCTGCTTAGTTCAACCCACACGTTATGGAACACCTCGGGGACTGGACACACACATTGCTGTGTCCGATCTGAAATGCAAGAGAACGTGGGCCTGGAGAACGCAGCGTGTGTGTGTGGTCTGCTGGTCGTGAACAAGTGCAGTAAAACACCTGCAGTGGTTATGTCGATCGTGCATGCCATTTGTTTGCCACAGTGTCTTACAAGACAACCTACTCTGGTTCCAGTTGTCCTGGTATCACACACATTTTTGAACATCGTCTATTTATCAAACGTGATTACGGCTTGAAAGTTTGATGAAATAGAACAATATTCAAACCACATGATAGCCTTTTCTTGCCTTTCCTATTTTCCGCCCTTTTTCATTATCATTTTTTTTTCTGCTCTTAAACACATGACAAAAATTGTGTGTACTGACCGGACAAACGTAGTACACGTGACATTGATTGACTGCATACCCCCCTCCCCCATTTTCTCGTCTCCTCCTTGTCATCTATGAGTGCCTTGTTCGTTTCAGTCTGCCTTCAAGAGGGCAGCACAGCCCTCCAGGCTGAAATTTGCTGTGAGTGCCAGAGTGTCTTGTGCGTCTTGCCCCTTTGTGTGCAGTAACCGTTTAGAAGTGTTCAAGCCGGTTACACTTAACTTTTTCTGGCTGCAATTTTTGTTTTGAAAGTTCTTTCCCTATCACCGCTGTAGACAGAAATGAGCTCTGTGTAACTGGGTATGTGTAGGCACGCTTACATGAAGACGCTGTTTGTTTATTTGCGTTTTAGGTATTACAAATAGAATTGGGGCTTAAAGTAAACTAATTTCTTGCTTCAGTCTAGTTCAGCGGCAAACACAACTGGCTGAGTGAAAATGAGAGGTTTAGCTTTCAACATCAGCATTCACCTGTTCCTGAAATTGTGGGTGCAGTAGTTATGTTTTGACACCACTGCTTACTGAAAACAAGGGAGGGTTACTCCCAATAGTCATGTACACTCAGTTAACACTCGGTAGGTTTCAAACACAGAACGATTCGTTTGTTACAGAGAGATTCATGTGTGACGTACAGAAACAGCCACAACAACACACTGTTGAGTTCTAAGAGAGAATTTGTCATGCGGCAACAAGTGCAGCTCTGCCACCGGTTGTACAGCATATTAGTGAACATGACCTGTCAGAGAGCGTCATACCCCACCCCACCATCCCCCTTCCATGGCCTTCCTCCTCCCCGTCTGCCACCTCTCCATCTCCTTCTCCACGCCAGCTGTCGTTCCCATACTGTCGTTTCTTCCCACTTCTCCTTCTTGACGTCAGCTAAATCACCTGCGTTTTTGCAATCTATGGCCTCCTAATCCAAATATTTGACATGTATGGATATTGTGCACTTTTCCCATGAACGAATACAGCGCACCTCATGTCCGTATGTGACGGGGGAAAATGATTATAATACATTGCTGTCCACAACTGTGCACACGTGCGTGCGTGTTTGGTGGATAAAAGTTCCAGTGGTTTCAGAAATGTATTAAATGTGCGTTCATGTTGCAGTGTTGTCCTTGTTTATTTGTTGCCATGTCATGTCACAACTAATTGTTTTTGTGTCGGCCTATGTTGACTGGGGGGGTAAGTTAAGAAGTAATGTGGGATGCGTTGGTTTAAATAGTTGTTCAGTGGGATATTGTATTGGTCGTTCTTTTTTGACGTGTATGGGAGATATGATTTCATGAAATGTGAACAATCTGGCCGTTTTAAGTGTTTGTGGGCAGCACGCAGGCGTGCTTATGCAGGCACACATGCAAGCAAAACATACGCCACATCTATGCTTGTGCACCCCCCACCCCCTCCCCCCACAGGGAGAGAGACAGACAGACAGACAGACAGACAGACAGAGAGAGAGAGAGAGAGAGAGAGAGAGAGGAGGAAGAAGTGGATGGGAGGATGGGGTGGGGGGGGGGTGGGGGATGAAGACAACGCTGCAGATCTAGAGAAGCGTTCATACAGGATAAGGAAGCAGAGTTCTGTAGGTACAAACCCACACTCTGCTGGCCATGCTAATTAAAGTGTCTCTCTAACCTTGCGCCATCACCTCATGCCTCGGGGCCCCAATCCATCCCCTGTCACGTCCCGCTCACCAACTTCTTCTCTAATGTATCCCCCCTCTCTGCGCTCTCTCTTTCCCCCGTCCCCCCCCCCCCCCCCCCCCCTCAACTCTCAAAGCCTCATTCACACCAGCTGGCTCTTTTTCCATGCCCTCTTGTCGGACCCGGCTCGTGCCTGCTTTGTTTGAGTCTGACTTAAAAAAAAAACAAAAAAACATTCTGTCTTCTATCCATGTAATCTGAATGCTAGGGCGTGTTTTGCTTTAGTCACCTTTTGTTAGCAGCAAATGTGTTAGATTCATTTTATTGAGGTTGTCAGAGTTTCCTTCTTGGTTATTTCCAAGCCTGCTGACTGCGCTGCTGTTCAATCTCTCTCTCTCTCTCTCTCTCTCTCGCTCTCTCTCTCTCTCTGTGTGCGGGCATAACCACTTTGTATGTTTATGTGTGCGTGTGTAACATCAACGGCTAGTTGAAAACCATCAGAAGAGAGCCCAACTTCAGGGAAACAGGCATGGCAGCCGTGGACCACAGCTCCTGGCATAGAAACATCATAACAGGGCTGACACAGCTGAAGGTCAGAGCACTTTCACACGTTGAAAAAAAAAAAGCAGCCTCTTGCAGAGAAAAGATAAACTGACTAGCAATGGCACTTTACTTCCGTTAAGTGCTCCACATGTGGCAGGCACTTCATCGCCCGTATTGGACTCTTCAGTCATCCCTTGGCCCGTAGACTCTCCCCTTGCCACACACACATAGGGGCAATAGGTTAAAAAGAAAGAGAGATGACAGAGAGAGAGAGAGAGAGAGAGAGAGAGAGAGAGGGGGGGCGGAACAGATGGACTCGGGTGTGGAGGGGACAAGGCCACAGGGGACGGAGATATAGAGAAGCATTCGTTCAGAAGGTCCGAGATTTCTGACAGAAATGGAGGAAACAAATTTCCACAAGTATGAGCCTACACTCTGCAGGCCATGTTGATTAAGTACATCTTACCCCCTGCACTGCCCACTTCTTACCCCGGCCTCCGTCCACCCTCTGTCCCATCCTGTCTTCCACCTCCTTTCTTCACATACCGCCCCCCCCCCCCCCAACCACCCTCCAGCCTCTCCCTTCGCCTCCTCCATGATCGCTTTTAACGCAGACACACTCTTTTCCCTTCCCTCCCCCTTGTTGAAGGCTACTCGTAACCCGTTTGATAGATTCTGACTTATAAAGACCGCTCCTTCTACTTCCCGTGTAGCCTGAGTGCCGTAATGCGCTTTTTTTTGTCATCACTTTTGTGAGCAACAAATGTTTTGGGAGTTTAACATTTATTTCATTCATGATGCTGGAGTTTCCTTTTGGATAATTCCTGAGTCTGCTCACTGCTCTGTTGTTTAATCTCTATCTCTCTCTCTCTCTCTCTCTCTGTGCATTCGTGTGTGTGTGTGTGTGTGTGTGTGTGTGTGTGTGTGTGTGTGTACCCAGCCTGCAAATCTACTGAAGAAACCCCAGCTTTAGGAAACAGGCATTGCAGGCCTGGACCACAGCTCCCCGTGTAGAAGCCTTACAACAGGGGCTGGCATGGCTGAAGGACAGTTCATTGTTAGATGCTGAATGAAAACGTCTGCAGAGAAAAAAAAAATGACTAGCATCAGCACTTTGCTTCCTGTGAGTGTCCCATCTGTGGGAGGCTCATCGTTGCCTGTGTTGGACAATTCAGTCACCTTCAGACCCCAAACCACGCAATCGAAGGGATGTCACTTAAACATCATCACCTGTAATAGATGGAAATCAATGTATAATGTGTATGTACCACGTGTTCAATACAAACAGTGCTCTCTTTAGTTTCTTTAAAGGAGTGTGCATTTGCTAGCTGATGAGCTGTGAACATATTGTCCTGCAAAACACAAACATTTCCTATGATAACAGCAGGATGGCTTCTCACTGTCTTAGCAGGAACTGGATCATCAGTCTGCCTGTTGCCCTGGTCAATATCTATCTGATAGCTGCTGGGCAAAGTCTGTAATGTTTGTACAATGATCGATTGATCTGACAGCAGTTTCCTCTGATTCTTCCGAAAATCAAAACAACTTGGATTCACGGATCTGTTTGGACACGTATGGCGCGCTTTCTCTGAGAACTTTTGTGTGACTGACTGTCTATCGATTGCCATATAACTGAAAGCAGTTTGCTCTGATTCTTCTGAATAAAAAAAAAAATGCTTGCATGAACAAAAATGTGTTTGGACATGTTTAGTAGATTCCCCAGAAGAACTGTGACATGTATGGTCATTTCGTTGGGTTTATTTTGATGTGCATGATTACCTATCTGGGTTGGTTTTAACATGTAAGCTCTTTAATCAGAGTGTAATTAAGATGTATGAACGGTTATTTGTGTTTACTTCAACACGTTTGACTGTTTCTCTGTGTGTGCACTTTTATATTATGACCGTTCTTCAGAGTTCATTTTGACATGTATGACCATTTGTCTGAGCATACTTGTATATGAACTGTATATGTATGGTACTATTACAAGTACGACCTTTTTTCAGACAGTAGTGTTTGACATACTAGATTAGTTCCTGAAGACACATTCACAAACGTGAGCGTTTTTCTGAATGCATTTTAACATGTCTGGTCGTTTCTCTGAGTGTACATCTATATTAAAGTGTTTCTTTGGGGTGTACTTTGATCTATATGACCGTTTCTCTGAGTTTCCTTTAACACGAATGATTATTTTTCTAAGTTTACTTTGATAGGTGTGACTGTTTCTCCGAGCCTACTTCAACATGCTTAACTATTTCTCTGAATTAATTTTGAGAAATATGACCCTTTCTCTGTGTGTAGTTTGACATGTATGACTGTATTTCTGGGTGTACTTTCACATATACGACCATTTTTATTGAGTTTATTTTGATATGTATGATAGTTTCTCTGAGCGTACTTTGATATGTATGTCCGTTTCTTTGTGTACTTTGATATGTATGTCCGTTTCTTTTGTGTACTTTGATATGTATGACCGTTCCTCCAGCGCACTTGTATACGTCTGACCACTTCTCTGAAAGCTCCTTGACGTGTTTGGCTGTTTGCACTAAGAACATTTTACATGTCTGACCATTTCTCTTATTGTGTTTTGCCATGTACGACTATTTCTCTGAGCATATTTTAATATGTATGCCCGTTTGCATGAGGAACTTTAACGTGTACGATCGCTTCTTTTCACTAAATTTGACATGATCCTTGATACACACACACACACACACACACACACACACACACACACACACACACACACACACACACACACACACATATATATATATATATATACATATATATATATATGTATATATATATAAAATAATAAACTAATAAATTCCAAGGACAAGTAAACCGAGCACCATTCCAGCAACTTATAGATCAGCTTGGTGTTGCAATGCCAGCAAGAAATATTCAATTACAATTAATTATATTATAAACAAAGCTTGCTCTTATGTCTTAGATTGAAGAAATAGGGGGAGATAAGCATTCATATAAGCATATCTGCTAAGTTATATATCTGCTATATATGTTAGTGAGTTTCCTCTCCATAGGAGATTGTCTCCCCCTTGGAGACTATAAGCTTGCTGAAGGCTCATTTTGAGAAGCATTTATTATTCCCAATTCACCCACTCAAGCACATACTGTTAGGCAGAATTATCTTCCACTGCAGATATGAATGTTTATCTCCCCCTATTTTCTTCAATCTAAGACATAAGAGCAAGCTTTGTTTATAATTGAATATATATATATATATATATATATATATATATATATATATATATATATATGTCAGAGTAGAGATGGAAATCTGGTAGAATTGGCAATTCTACTAGTAGAGATGCCGATTTCCATTTGTACTAGTAGAAATAGCGATTGCCATCTCTACTGACCTTGGAGTAGAGACGGCGATTTGGTAGAATCGGCGAATCTACTAGTAGAGACCTCCATTGTGTTATTTCCAAGCTCAACTTATAAGAGCAACTCTCCCTCTCTCTCTCTCTCTCTGTTATTTTTTACTCTGAGTATTTTTTTGTACTCACAAGCATACATAAACACACACCCAAACATGAACATGAGATGAGTTCAGTTGCACAACCATGGTTTCCCTGACTGGCTGAGATCAGTTCAAAGACAGGCAACAGTCAGTGCGCTTCTGTCAGCTCTGACGTCAGTTTGAGCAGTGCAGGCAGGATCAGAAAACAACATTTTACAGGCTTTTAGATGGACATGTGTCCAAACTGAGCAAGCAAAAGCAAGATAATTTTGGCATAAGCCAAGACAAGTATGAAAAGGCGCTTCAGGCTCTGAAGCCACAGAAAGGCGAGAAATGTGACAGTGGAAGTCAGTTTAAACACTGGTGTCATAAAAAGTTCAAGCTACAAACAATCGGCCAGCGGGACATCTTCTACTGCAAGGCCACGTCTTGCCTGGTAATCACAAAGGAGGATGTTTTTTGAGACCATCAAAAGGTAAGACGTCTGTCTGTCTGTCTGTCTGTCTATCTGTCTGTCTGTCTGTCTGTCTGTCTGTCTGTCTGTCTGTCTGTCTCTCTCTCTCTCTCTCTCTCTCTCTCCTATGTACCATTCATGCATTTGATATTTCTGCATTCTTTTTTGGCGTAGAGTAGGCATGGCAAGTTTGTGAATGGTGTTACTACGTACTACTGATAACTTCCATCAGGGATGAATAACAATTTCTCTCTTTCGGAAAGATCTGGATGTGGATCTGGACAATGGTGAGGGGGTGGGGAGGCGGCTAACAGGCCTGTCTTACTCTTAGGGTGTTAGTAGTCTAGCCTTCCTTTTCGGTAACTGCCAAAAAATCAGAAAGCAATGGGTGGGTAGGGCAGGGGTGTCTGGTGTTATTGAGGTATCTTAGTAATATGACAAATAATGGTTTGTTCTCTCTGTCCCCCTCTCTCTTTGTCTCTCTGTCTCTGTCTGCCTGTCTGTCTGTGTCTGTCTGTCTGTCTCTCTCTCTCTCTCTCTCTCTGTATACTTGTATACTAACCTCTAGTGTAGTGTGAGTAGTTATTTGTACTAACAATAGTAGTTTAGTGACGGCAAGTCTGAAAATGGAGCAATGTGCTGAGAACTTCTCCGTCAATAAACAAAAGTCAGTGTCATTGTCAGTGTCAGTGTCTCTCTCTCTCTCTCTCTCTCTCTCTCTCTCTCTCTCTCTCTCTCTCTCTCTCTCTCTCTCTCTCTCAAGAGTTAAGGGAGGGATGTTCAAGCTTGCTCAGTTGCTTGATCGGAAATTTCCCTTTCGATGACCAAAAAAAGTTTGATTTATCGGGTTTACTTTGTGGTTGCATATGTCATGTTCGTGTTGGTCATTCTGGCCGTGTGAAGAGATGGGAAGAGGTTAAAAGTTGCTACTCCTGGATTCGACATGACCTGATCCAGATCTTTGTCCGCACATGCCCCGAATGTGTTCGACGCGCATTCCTGTGAAAAGACCACCTGCAGGGAAGCCGATCATCTCACTGGGTTTCATGACTCGCATGCAAATGGATCTGATAGACGTGACCAGCAGGTCTGATGGTAACTACACATGGATTCTCCACATGCGAGATCACTTCAGTCAACTCAGCTGGTCGCATCCGTTGACGTCTAAACGAGCTGCGGAAGTTGCTGAAAAACTTGTCCAAACATTCAGTTTGTTCGGGTCCCCTAGGCTTCTTCAGAGTGACAACGGGGCGAAAATTTGTGGCCAGGGTGATTGATGAGTTGACGTTAAGGTGGCCAGGGCTGGTCATCATCCATGGCAGACCACGGCATCCACAATCCCAGGGATGTGTGGAAAGGGACACCAAAATTCTTTCAGAAGGTACTGGTGACTTTGAAATTCTGCCAGAGGGGTACTGGTGACTTTGAAATTTTGCCAGAGGGTACTGGTGACACCGACATTCTAACAGAGGGTACTGGTGACACCGACATTCTGACAGAGGGTACTGGTGACACCGAAGTTCTTTCAGAAGGCACTGGTGACTTTGAAATTCTGACAGAAGGCACTGGTGACAGTGACATTCTGACAGAGGGCGCTGGTGACACCGACATTATGACAGAAGGTGCTGATGACACTGACATTCTGACAGAACCTCCTCACAAAAAAAAACATTCGCAGGTTTGCAGCTATAAACTACCTCAAGGCTGCCAACAAACAGCAAGTCAAATTTGATGCCAAAGTTAAACTCATTACAAAAAACATTTGAAGCTGGCGATACTGTGGGCATTAAAATTGACAAAGTTGATAGAACCAATACAGATGCCTGTCTCCTCCCGTGCAAAGTACTTCAGGTACACAATAAAGGCAGACAAACGTTCTATACTTTGTTCTCAAAAGATGGGATCTTGAAAAGAGAATTTTCCTCCATCGATATAGTTGACACGAGAACGTGTGTTTTCCTGCGTTACAAAACGCCAATCCAGCTAGCCTACAGGAATTGACTATCATTCAGGCCTCAAGAAGAACGGTTGAGTGGCAGAAGAGCAGCGCGAGCACAATCACATCCACAGTGTGCACATGCAAGGGCCAATGTACGACTAATAAATGTAAGTGGAAACGAGCCTCACTTGCATACTCAACCAGGTGTCAGAAAAAAAAGGGGGTAATTGTAAAAACAAACACTGATTCAGTGAAGTCAAAGACAGAATCACGCTGGTATTGATTATAGCACAATTCATGCTCTGTGTGTGTGGTGTGTGTGTGTGTGTGTGTGTGTGTGTGTGTGTGTGTGTGTGTGTGCGTGCGTGCGTGCGTGCGTGTGTGTGTGTGTGTGTGTGTGTGTGTGTGTGTGTGTGTGTGTGTGTGTGTGAGAGAGAGAGAGAGAGAGAGAGAGAGAGAGAGAGAGAGAGAGAGAGAGAGAGTTCATCAATTATGATAAGTAATTGTGCGAGTATTGCTATGATGATGAATAAGTCAGCAAGTTTTTAAGTCTTTAGAGACTCCCAGCACACTTCATTATTTCCTTTCACCTGAAGAGGCCTTTCTTTTCTTGTAGTGTTTTTGTTGTATTGTGAGAGATGCTTGCAGGCTGTAGTTTTAATTCTCTCAAGATCTTTTTACCGTTTTCTTTTATTCATTTCTAGTTGTATTTTATCATTTTATCGGAGCTCTACCTGTTACTTGTTAATAAATTACTGTTGGAAACTGCATGGTAAACAGAGGGAGAGAGAGAGAGAGAGAGAGAGAGAGAGAGAGAGAGAGAGAGAGAGAGAGAGAGAGAGAGAGAGTTAGTTGCTCTTATACGTTGAGCTTGGAAATAACACAATGGAGGTCTCTACTAGTAGATTAGCCGATTCTACCAGTCGTCGTCTCTATTCCAAGGTCAGTAGAGATGGCAATCGCTATTTCTACTGGTACAAATGGAAATCGGCATCTCTACTAGTAGAATTGCCAATTCTACCAGATTTTCCATCTCTACTCACACACACACACACACACACACACACACACACACACATATATATATATATATATATATATATATATATATAGATAGATAGATAGATAGATAGATAGATAGATATGACAGTTTCGCTGTGTACCTTTGCACGTATGATGGTTTCTCAAAGCGTATCCTGGACAAGTGCGACTGTTTTTCCGTGTGCATTTCTGCATGCATGATCGTTCGTTTTCGTGTGGTCAGACATCTATGACCATTTTGAATGAGTTTATTCTACATGTATGGCTGTTTGCATGAAAGAACATTGACATGTACGACCGTTTCCTCTCAGTCTATTTTGACATGTTTGACAATTTCTCCGAGTGTCCTTTACGGACATGACTGTGCCTCTTCCAGTACTTCCATAGACGTGACTATTTCTCAGAGTTTCTGTAACATTTATGACTTTTTCTGAATGTACTTTGATGTGAACGACTGTTTGTTTTGTTTATGATGACATATAGAATTGTTTCTCTGAATATTATGTGATATGTTTGACCTTTCCTCTGAGTATGCAAAACACACATGGCCCATTGTGTCTGTGCAATCTGCAATATATTGACCATTTCTCTGAGCATATTCTGATGTGTGAGATAGTTTGTCTGGGTGTACGTTTACACATTTCACGGTTTCTATCTGAAAACGTTGACATGTGCAACCTTTCTCTGAGCTTACTTTGACGTGTGTGACTATTTCTCTGACTGCACTTCGACATGTGTGGCCACTCTTATGAGGAACATGTAGGGCAGTTTTGCCTGATTTACCTTGACATTTTTAACCATTTCTCTGGGTGTGCTTTAAATACGTAATGTCTCTGGGAGTACTTTGGCAAGTATGCTTGTTTCTCTCTGATGTACTTTAACATGTATAACCATTTCTTTTAGCACGCTTTTAAATGTTCGACTGTTTCTGTTAGTCTCGTTTGATGTGTTACAATTTCTCTTAAATCTCTTTTACATATATGGCCGTTTCTATTGTACTTGTCGTATATGACTGTACTTTAAAACGTTTACTCTTTCTGTGAATGTAAATAAACATATACAACCGCGTACACGCGCGCGCGTCCGCGCATGTGTGTGTGTGTGTGTGTGTGTGTGTGTGTGTGTGTGTGTGTATGTGTGTGTGTGTGAACCAATATGGAAAACTATCACTTTAAATGAGATATTTTCAAAGAAATAAAACAAATATGAAAGATAGGTCTAATGTAGTGTAAGTAACTGTAGAAGATGATCCCCATCCTTTTTTTGATTTTCCTGCAGAATTTTCTATATAAGACTAAAAAGCTTCCATATAGTAAAAAAGACATTGAAATTGGGGCACGTATTCTTAAACATAAAAGAAATGAGAGTGTAGAATCTAGGAGTTGCAAGAACTGTTACAGGCTTATTTTAGTGTCATATTTTCATAATTATTGAGATAATTATCTGAAAAATTGCGGGTTTTTTTTTTTAGTGGAGAGAGGGAACGACAGACCAATTGGTATTGTAATGGGGACCATGTTTGGAATGGTGATTGGAGTCCCCTGGAGCTATAAGGAGCCGGCGACATGTGTAGCCATTCCATGGAAATGGGTAAGTTCAACTCGAAGTTTTTATTTTTTTTTTTTTGGATGGTGGGGCATAGAGTTTTAGGCAATTAGTTGACTTGGCACAATTTTTTCAGTTCCTTTGTTGCTCTTTTGGTTCTTAATTTTCCGAGGATTCTTTGGAAGAGCTGTCAAGAGAATGGAAACATGAGAGTAGGATGTGAGCTTATTGTGTTCGCTGGCAAGCCAGTTGACAATCAGCGGATCTGGACAAAGCGTGTTGTGATCCTTGTGATACGGGAGGGAAAAGTGTTTGCAGATAAAATTGGCGGTCCCTTTTTACCTTAACTTGAAGTAGGGGTGACAGAGGATTAAGTGGCGTGACATTTTGATCAAGGGTCGCCCTCCCCGGCGTATGGGGATCTATCTGGCTAATGAACTTGTGACGTACGTAAGATCTAACCTCCCTACCTATCGTTTTGCCTGGGGGGAAGGTAGCAGGCTACAGCACCAAGACACATTCGGTGGTGGTTTTTTCAGGCTGTCTTCCTCGTGGCTACGACAGGGCAGTCCGGTCGGGTCCCAGCAGAGAGGCAGTTTTTTTTTTTTAAAAAAAAATTTTTTTTTTATTTACACAAATCTGTCATGTGTTTCCTTCCTCCCCTCACATCACCCCTCCATTCCCATCCCCCGATCCCATCCCACCCCTCCCCGAATTTGGAAGGAGAAATGTTTCGTCCGGGCAACAAATTAGTATGATTGTGAACTTCGTTTTCTTCTCCCCTTTTCGGCAAATGATTCCCGAGCTACTTTTTTTTGATAAATTGAGAGTAAATGAATATAGTAATAATTTCTTTTTCCTTTTAAAAAAAAGATTTACACATAGACCTCCCACCACCACCTACCGCACCCTCAACAACCACCCCAACCCACCCAGACCAGCATCACCGTCCACACAGCCCTACCTCCCCGCCTCCACCCCACCCACAACACAACCCCACAACACCAGAGATAGAGAGAGAGATAGAGAGGAGAGAGGAGAAGAGTAGGAGAGAGAGAACTATATTATCACTTAGACTGCTTTTCTGAACTATATTAGTCAAAAAATGATACTTGTTTTTGTCCCATCCTCATCTCAGTCTATGGTTTAATTGTTTCGACAATCTTCCGCTTTCAGGCATTCATGCAGCAATGATGTCCAGACTAAAACTAAAACTAAACGCGAACGCGCCATGATCTAGACTTGTGAGTCGCACCGAGTTATTGTGCAACCCAGAACCAACCAACACACCCAATCTGACAGACAATACATGCACCACTTCATCCGTTTTTTTTTTTTTTTTTTTTTTCCCTGGAGCGTCAGACAGAAACCCACGTCAAGAAAGTGCAGAGGTGGACAGAAAAGGGTGTGGTTGGGAGTCGAAGTGGGTGTAGAATGTGGTGGGTCGGGGTTGGTGGGTCTTCAGGGGTCGCGGGTGGGGTGGGGGGGTCGGGGTCGGTGGCGGATCGAAGTATTGTGTGGTGGGGTCGGGGGGGTTCGGGGGGTCGGCGGTCGGGGTCGGTGGGGCGGGGGCAAGATGGTGAATAGCTCTGGAAGTTAAAAGAACCAGACCATATGCCAGCAAAGAGCAGCTGATGCTATGAAACTATTATGTTTTATACATTGTCTTGTTGACAATCACTGTTTTGGGCCTCGTTTTGCTCATTAAAAAAAAAATCACGTAGAGATAATTAAGTGATGGAGGGGAATAGGTGATGGGGCAGAGGACAAAAGGTCTAATAAGGATCCTATAATAAATACCCACCCAAATACCCCACAACAAAAAAATAACCAATAAAACCACAAAAAAATACCCCCCCAATACCCATAAAACCCACCACCCCAACCCCCAAATAAAAGACCCCCAACAACCCCCCCAATAAAAAAATCCCCCCAAAGAAACACAAAAATATACCCACCCAACCTACCCAAAACTTTTCACAAAATAACCCAACCCCAACCACAAAACCCAACAACCCACCCCCCCTAATATAAACCAAGATATAAAGTACATAAGAATAAACCAACAAAAAAAAATACCCCTCCGAGAAAACCCCCCATAACACCTATAACCCAATCCAAAACTACATAAAAATGAAAATAACCAATAAAAATAACAAAAAAAACCCTATAATACCACAAAAAAACAATAAATAACCCAATCCCATAACCACCCCCCGCCAAAACCCCAAGACACTCACACCCATCCTAGAATACAAACCCCAATACCCCACTACCTACACACATATACAAAAACCATAACCAACACTAATATAACAAAGAAAAATACCCAAAAAATACCTATAAAATAAAATAAATACCCCCCAACCCAACCAAAAACCCAAAACATGAATAAAAATTACACCAACTAATAATAATAACATAAAACCCCACCAAATCAACCCACCATAAAAGAAATAATACAATAACCAAAAATAACATAAAAATCTACATACTCGCTAATACCCAGCCAACCTACCCCAAACCAAATACAATATACCACCTATTGAAAAACCGACGAAAATGAAATACCCACGGGAATAAATAAACCATACCCCTAAAGACCTAAAAATATAGGGGGGTCCTATACCCATAACATAATAAAAAAAAATAAATATATAACACACCCCCCATAATATAAAAAAACCCTGACCATAACACCTCATAATCCTATAACCCCATAACATAAAGAGGAGTGTGGTCTAAAATTACCATAATACCCATACCCCAGCACCCACCATAAAATAGCCCGACGTCATACTGCGCCCCTCTTGTTAGGAAATGTAAATGATGGCACAGTGCCTTCTCGATTTTTTTTTTTTTTTTTTTGGTGAAGATTCTTCTCTCTTAAAGCACAGTTCTCTTTGAAACGAATATTTCATTGCATCTCTCTCTCTCTCTCTCTCTCTCTCTCTCTCCTCTCTCTCTCTCTCTCTCTCTCTCTCTCTCTCTGTCTGTCTGTCTGTCTGTCTGTCTGTCTCTCCTTATGCAGAGGTACGAGAACTTTCTTGACGTTTCTAAAACAGGACCAATTGAACTTCCCTCTGCCCCCCCTCTACGTTCCGTTACCTCATGAGTTATGTCTACCGCTCGATTTACTGCCAGATCACGCAGAGTTCCGTTTACTGATGACGGCTGTGGCAATTCCATGTCTTCAGTTTATCAGGTCTAACGCTTGAATAATTGCACCGGTTTCATTTTCAGTTCCGTTCCGTTCATGTGATCCCACCATATGGCGGGGGGGGGGGGGGGGGGGGGGGGGGGGGGGGGGGGGGGGGGGGGGGGGGGGGGGGGGGGGGGGGGGGGGGGGGGGGGGGGGGGGGTGGGGGGGTGGGGGGGGGCTGATATCAGGGGGCACTGCATATTTGTTAACCGGTCTGTTTGTTCTCTTATTGAATGACAATGTAGAAGAGTGCGCAGGGTGGTTTGTTAACCGGTCTGTTCGTTCTCCTATTAAATCACAATGCAGAAGAGTGAGCAGGATGGTGGTTCACATGTCTGTTTGCTCCGCTGGTACAAGGTAACATTGGACTCGCATTTGTGGTAAACACAGCACCATCAGTATTTAGCACATCTTTGTCCTTGCGCGGGTGTGCATTTTGAACTGGTTCGAAAGTTTACATGCTTTTTCTTCAGCTTGAAAAGTACGTTTTGATATAAAAACAGACGAATTGTAACACATTGTGTAATAACAGTTTCTCTCAAGTTCAAATCACGTAGAGATTCGTAGTAATGAGAAATTTCCGGTAACTCAGCCCACCAAAGAAAGTAGATAGTGGCTGTTTCACTCCTGGATGAATTTCCGACGAACACTTCAGCTACAAACTGAAACTTCATTGCAATGCTCCGATTGAAATCTTCTCATGAAATATTTGATCTAGAAGAAAAACAATAAACACAAGGAATACAAAGATCAAGCATTTTAACTAAAAAAAAAAAAACCCCCTAAGAAACATTAACTACCTCATTTGTGTATAAATCAGAGACTAGAGGTTAACAAACAAAGAAGCAAACAAACAAAAACCAACGAACTAACCATATCACCAAACAAACAACAAACATTCTTCTCTTGAATTGTATATTGAAAGTGTATCACGTACAATCCAGGCATGACCGTTGGATTCCAAAAGTTAATATTTATGTTGTTTTCCAAACCTATCCTTCATTTTATAATTTTTGTCACATCTTCCAAAAATGCAACTTTGTCACATCAGTTTCGTTTTTTCACTTGTCATGTCTTCATTATCAATACCTCAGCATTCTGCATTTCAACAAGCAAATGGTGTGTTGCTTCTGTTCTCAGTCCTATTGCTTCATTGCTAGAGAAATTATTGCTGAAAAAAAAAAGACATTGCAAAACTATCAATTGCAGTTTGTCTTTGACAAAATCGATTTATCATAATTTTCATTTTCAATCTCTTGTCCTGCAATTTTACCATAAAACATCAAAGCATTGTTCGCAACCCCCGCCTGGGCTGCCGTCAATGGGAATTGAGTTTCTGACACTTTTTTGTGGTTCAGAAGACTTGTATGTCACCACCACTGCACACACACTGGTTCTTCTCTGAGAGTCAAGTCCTACTATTAAGCCTATGAGCCCACCTCTCGAGCGCTGATTATCTGGGATTACAATTACTCACCGCAGAGCCAATTTTCTGGTGAGGCCAGACTCCATTTTTGAACCGTACAGAAGCACACAACGCAGATGTACAGCTTTTGACAACACGTTTGAAGCAACATTTAACTGATGATGAGTTTTTCATCTTTCTCGATTTGTGCCAGCCATTTGATTGGGATATATGTTTTTGAAAAACAGATGGGATCCATTCCAAATTTTGAAAAATGTTGTCTGTGTTTATGTTCTTTGTCCCCTTAAAAATCCGTTTTCTCTAATTTCAATGTAAGGTACTGTATATTTAGTTATTTATTTATTGATTAACGTATTGACTTATTGATAGATTTGTTTTTATTCATTCATTTATGTATGTGTTTATTTGTGTATTCATTTATTAATCTATATCTTTATCTATATATTTACACAAAATAGGACATTAAGCGGATTTGTTTTTCCTTTAACTTCCATGCGAGGATCTTAAAAAGAAACGGCTTTAGTTTCACCACACGGTACAGACAAACAAATTACAGGACAACATACAATGCATTTCAACCTCTTGGGTCCTCTTCAGGCAAAAGCAAGCAACATTTAGGACAATGAAAACGAAGAATTAGAAACCACTTAACTACTCATATTCGGCGCAAAATGGCTGCTGGATGAAAATGAGGCCATTAAGAAGGGCATCATGGGAGCTGAAATAGTAATGATGACAATAATAATAATAATAATGGTAACAATGGCAATAATAGTGATAATAGTGGCGATGATGAAAACGTAGATAAGAGGAGGGATACTGGTGGATTTCTTTTTTTTTTTTTTTGCTTCATTTTCCGCCCTCAGTCACCTCGTTTCTGAAACTTCCATGCGTGGGTTTCCATGGGATTTTCATGTTCAAAGATAGGAATTTGGATGCGCTTGTTTTGTTTCTATTTGTGTATTTCTATGATGTCAGGGATGCCAGCAATGGGCGATGACCAGTTTATCACGGCTACTGTCAGTCTGCAAGCCTGTTTTTTGTTCTGTGCTTTTAAGCTATGTGTGTTTTCGAGGAAAATAGCGCACGCGGGCGGGTACACTACATGTGTGTGTGTGTGTGTGTGTGTGTGTGTGTGTGGTGTGTGTGGTGTGTGAGTGTGTGTGTGTGTGTGTGTGCTTGCAAATATGGGTTCACGAATTGTCATGAAACGTGACGATTTTATTTTCGTAAACCCATTTTTATCTGTTGCATTACATCATATTAAAAAAAAAATAACAATGGGAAAAAAAACAAAACAACATTTCAGATGCAGATTGAAAGATCACCGTCCCAGTAATACTAACTTTTTCACATAGCCTTTGCATTGAAAAACCGTTTCTAATGTTTCAGACAAGTTAGAGAGATTCCACTGTTCAGAGTACACGATTCCACAATTGTCTTTAAAACTAAAGCCAATTCGCATTCTGACGATACCGTTGAAACCTTTCGAAAATATGTGTCAGACTCTCGTTCGCGTAACGTAGACACACAGTCAGTCAAACAAACCAAAGAGAGTTCCCCTTTGATGATTAACTGAATTTTCACATTATTTACACACAGTTCTTTCTACTAAGGTTTCACCTAATCACACGTACATATTTCAAATCAAAGCATCAGCCAGGTCCCCAGATTCAAGATACCTTTTCTTTGGCCACAAACAGTGCCACACAAATATCTGTTTTGTGAACAGACCCATAAACAGTCTTTCCCCCCCCCCCTGGTTTTGGCCTCAGCAAGCCACAAAATGTTTTTAATCTCCACGACATCACGTCGACTTTCGAAAACATAAGCTGTGTCTGTGCCCCCTCTCAATTAAAAAAAAAAGTACCCTACGTGTCCTTAGACTGTCTGGGGGGAAAAGCTCCTGAAATGAAAAGAAAAGCAAATTAATCGTTTCATTTGAATCATGTGAAAAGTATTCTTATCTGCTGAAATCAGTTTTTTTTTTTTCTCTTTTTATTTCTTTTCACCACATCTTACGTGGATGTTTTTATGCCTATGACAGGCTAGTTTAATATGTACCAACATACTTCCCGTGTCATTCCAAAATAAATCGCGGCATACCCCTCTCTCCAACGCCTCTACATACGACGCCGTCTTTGCCCTCTAACTGAACTGGCCATCCCACAGGTGATAAACCAGAAACCACTTACCTGTGTCATTCGTTCATCACGAGCCATGCATGCACGCTGCATGGTTTTCGTGACTGGTTGGGCCAAGGCACAAGAGGGTAAACAAGACTTTAGATTTTGTTTATCTCCAAAAGATTGCATAAGTGATCTCTAAGTCGGCACACTGATTTCACAAACCAGCACACATGATACAACCAGGAACTTGGACATGATTCGTAACAATGTGAAAGACAGCACCAACCCCTTCTCCTTTATAAGTACGATTTTATTTATTCTGAGCAGTCTCGATTTTAAGGAAACCTCTTTAATCACAGAATTCTGAAGCAAACAGTAAGTGGTTTCAAATCTCAATAACACTGCATTTACAGGTATATCTCTTTTACGTAGCACACGCCTTTCTCGTTGTACACCATTTTATCTTTTAAACAATGTTCTGTTTATGGCCTTGTTGAAAGCACTCCTCGATTCCTTCGCCAGTCCTTACCCAGCGGACAGCAGTTAGCTGACGCAGTTTATCAGTAAGTGGCTTTTATATTTTAAAACAAACGAATTAACAGGGGTAGTTTTTCTATACGCCTTTGACGTTAACAACTATTTTCAAATTAGGAAAGAAAACAAACTGGCCAATTATGGCTTCGTCAAAAGCACTGTTTAGCGTCATTTTTCATCGCCATCAAACAGACAAGAATTTAGTTCATGAGTGTCTCCAAAGTTGATTCAATGACAATGAAAAGTGGTGTGTTTCAGTGAAGGGGGGGGGGGGGGGGGGGGGGGGGGCGTTGTTCTGGGTCTTTTAGAAAGTCTCCAAGTCTCCTGATCTGTTAACGGTTTCTTCTTGTCCAGAAAAAAGAAACGGTTTGCACTGAGGCTGCACTTCAATCCAGTCTATATTAAAGGCGTAATGGGTGCACTAATATCTAGTCAGCGATTCTCCTTTGATAGTATGAACATCTAACGGCAGAAAAACACTAACAGAGTTATCAGATGAACAGTACTTTACACTATATATCTATGTGCT
>JADBJO010009766.1:30000-32500 GCA_016801955.1 Conus betulinus
GTTCTGTAGCGACAAATCAGCCACACAATGCTCAATGTCAAAATGTGAAAGAAATGAATTACGGTCTTCCCAGGCACCAATCACAACGAAGTTTAGAGAAAGCGGCAGATCACGGACGCCGACACAAATACTGACATTCAAATATCAAGGAGACAAATGAAGAACACGGTCGAAGGTTAAACGACCTGGTCTCTGATAAAACTTTCGTCTGTTCAAAATCATTTCATCTTCAGTTTCAGGTTCATGAGTAGGCGTTACTGCCCCGTCAGTGTTGCTCGATACAGACAAGAGAAGATGCTTCGTTCATCTTGGAGACAAACACGGGCAATGTTGTCCTTAAAGACTGGAGGCAAGAAACGACATCTTGTCTGATTCTGTTCCCTATCAAATTTGTCCCATGCATCGAAAATAGCAACCTTCTCTGATCGGTGGATTAAGACATGGGAATTATCTCTAGTAATGATGTAAAAGTATCCGCAATCTTGAATCTTGGAGAACATTTCCGGCCGAACAATAGGCCCGCTCCAGTTTGTCTCGGCGACCCATGATAGTAGACTCTTCATTCTTGAAAAAGAAGTTAAAAACAGACATGCACACGTATACCCTGAGATGTTCGAGCAGCATGTATATACCGAAAGGATGGAAATGGATTTGAAATTAAGATAGAGATCAGTTTTTCTTTAATCATTATACACATTCTCTTCTTCCTCCGCTCCTTCAAAGACCGTGAAGATTCCACCCACGTCTAATGTAATAACCGTTTTAATAATCTTATCATGCAGAGTTTAATGAGAAAAACACCTTGTGCCGTGTTGCTTGCGTTTTTGTCCATTACCAGCCTGAACTGCCAAACATACGATGTTATGCTTCAGCATTTCATTTTTAATAGATGCGGTGTGTGTGTGTGTGTGTGTGTGTGTGTGTGTGTGTGTGTGTGTGTGTGTGTGTGTGTGTGTGTGTGTCTGTGCCAACGCATGCCGTTATGTGTGAACGTGTGTTTTGTCTGTGTGCTCGCAGTGTCTGCAGAAAAATAGCCTGATGTTAGGGATTCCATGATAAGATTCATCTCATAAATCAGGTTTTCAGTCATTCGCACGGAAACGATAGATATCTGTTGTCTACTCCATAACACTGCACTTTCATATTTACCTTGACAAAAACCACTTCATGCCGACATTTTATGGCAATGTATAAGAAGTAAGGTAACGGGTGCAACATTTGCCGAGAAACCCAACTTCTCTTCCCTGCGCAGTCTGAGACAGCCCCAACAGGCGCAGACCAGCAGAACCAGTTCAGGCTGTGAAACACCCGGGATACGTTAGGATGTCAATGAATGATTAAATACTGCAAGTGAAAACTTCAAACAGACTTCTTGCGCCTGGTCATTTGCCCCGACGGTCGGTTTTTCTGTGATAATGATGATGATGATGATAGCTATCTTTTCCTGTCGGAGCTTATTTCATTTCTGAAGGGTAATTGATTTCTGACGTACAGTTGGGGAGGTGTATGTCCTTCCCTTTTCTTCTAAATGATAATGATAAGGACGATTGCCATGGTGCCCTTTTATGCAATATAGACCACTGGGCGCTTTTACCAATTTTAACACATAAAGGTCTCTCTAAAAAACACACACACACACACACACGCGCGCGCGCGGGCACGTGCACGCACACACACACGCACACACACACGCACACACACACACACACATGCGCGCGCGCGCACGCACGAGCAGACTCACACACACACACACACACACACACACACACACACACACACACACACACACACACACACACACACACACACACACACACACACACACACACGCTCATGACGTATTCATATACATCTAAGCACGTACTCGAGTGGGTATATAAACAAATATATATATATATATATATATATATATATATATATATATATATATATATATATATATGTATATATGTATGTATATAATAAAGTTACAAATTCCAAGGATAAGTACTGAGCACCATTCCAGCAACTTACAGAGCAGCTTGGTGTTGCAATGACTGCAAGAATATATATATATATATAATATCCTTTGGAGAAGACAGATCTTCATGCTCTTTCCCTTTCTGTTGTTTCTGTTGTTGTTTCTCGCATGGTTCCTGTCCCCCTTCCACCTCCCCCACCTTGCCCCCCTCTCCCCACCCCTTCCCCCGCCCGCTGCTTCTCTCCCCCCCCCCCCCCCCCATTACTTTTTCTTTTTAAGGGTACAGAACGCTCACACTCACACACTAAATTTCATCTATTTTCATTCACACACCCAGTCACACCCATGTGCGAATGCATGCACTTACCTACGCGTTTATGTACGCACCCACAGTCGTACACGCATCGTCACCGTCGTCATGGGTTTCTACGATTACATTTCCAGCCACTACGACTTCTACCACCACTAGTACTAATATGACTACTACTACTATCACTACTACTACTGCTACCACCACTACTACTACTACTGCTACTAATA
>JADBJO010009766.1:37500-47500 GCA_016801955.1 Conus betulinus
ATTTCTGTTGTCACCAGTAAATAGGTCATATGGTATAAACTTCACTCGGAACAATACCTTCAAAGACATCAAGCAAAACCTCAGCTACAGTTCAATCAACCAAATCAATCGAAGTGACGATTCAGCTCTTCGATTCTTTGTTACCACTTCTCTCAACAACAACTTAATCTGAAAACCGTGTCCTACGTCACTATGTCCGGTTCAGGGATCTCTTGAATGGCGCGTGCTTCATCGTGTTGAAGCTTATCCTCAACGGATGCTGTCGAATAAATAAAATGGCTGTTGACAACACTTACCTAAGATCTTTACATACAGTTTAAATTGGTAAAACTACTGTATTATCATTTTGCCACATTTGTCTCTGTTTCAGTATTTTTTTTTTTTAACAGTCAAAACTGCCACTCAGCATCTTTTCAAGGTTTTCACACACAGAGAAAAGAAAGGTATGCCTTGAAAAAGAAACGAACAGCAAAGACAGTCGTCCACAGAACGTTCTTCCATTTACATCGTAATAGTGAACCAGTGACAATAAAGTATATCAGACCAGGCTGTAAGCTCCAGGCAGCCACCTGAATCAATTCAATTTACAAAAAAAAAAAGTGTTTGAAAATATGTATGGTGTTATGAAAATAGATGGAAACGCCATACGGGTAAAGAGACAATGCAGAATGGACTGTTAGTCTCC
This sequence comes from Conus betulinus, assembly GCA_016801955.1. Lineage (NCBI taxonomy): Eukaryota > Metazoa > Mollusca > Gastropoda > Neogastropoda > Conidae > Conus > Conus betulinus. Next base: position 38,186 of record JADBJO010009766.1, read on the forward strand.
ACTCTTTACACAGTCTCTGTGCGCAGTCTCCCTACCTATTCACATTTTAAAAAAAAGCTGGCGTGTGGTAAATTGTAAGGAAAGACAAAATTGGAAGACAAAGACAGATGAAATGTCAAAGAAGGCAGAAAAACAGAGCAGGGCAGTAACGAACAATAAACATTTCGAGTGCACAGTCAAAATAACAGACAGACAAGAGACATAACTGTAACCGACGGAATTCTTTGAAGGCTGGGGTATATTCACTCTGAAGAGGTCCTGGCATTCCTACTTCCAGTTCTCCTGCTCAGGAAACTCCAGAAAGAAACGCTTTCCCATCGTTGAAACAAAATCTGTAAAAGCTTTAAAATATCCCCACATCGAACACGCGGACAAAAAGAAGCTGTGTGGTATTTACTATCCCGCCTCGGACGTGTTTTCATCCCTGTTTATTTCTTTGTTTGTCTGTTAGCACGATTACGCTAAAAACTGAGCAGCGATTTCTAACAAAGCCTTGTGGAAAGATGCAGTGAGGCTAACAGAGGAACCCGTTGTATTCTTGTGTGGATCTGTGATGCAGATTTGGATTCAAAGTGTTGTATCCAAGGTCGGTTGAGTAACAATACACAAATACACCTGTGTTGTCAGTCTGTTTGTTAACCCGATTTTGCGAAATCTGATGCATCGATATTAATGAAACTTCGTGGAAAGATGGATGTGTCCCAGTTAGGAACCCAGTTAATGATGGTTAAGATACGTAGTGTAGATATGACTGTAGGCAAATCCAGGGTCCTTTGGACCTTGACCCTTCTAGTTCCTGATCACCTATGCAACATGCGCGAGAAACAGCCCTCAAACAAGGCACTAGGCACTGTGGGTGCAGTGGTTAGCATCACACGTTCTTACTGAGAGATTAGGGATTCAATTACCATCAGAATCATTTCTTTTTGTCCGGACTGGCTCCTATCCAAGTTGAGTTTGCTATAGACATTTTCAAGACTGGGACCACACAGTCAGAGTTTTTTTTTTTTCTCCACTTTCTTGGAAGTGTCTCAGACTGTTTGCTCGATTTTCATGACCAGCACTGCAGATGTTTGTTATCTCTTGAGCGTGGCTGCTAATGCTGGATCAGTCTAGGCACCACTGAACACCACTGAAGTAACTGGCAGCACCACAGTGTTTACTCTGGTAGGTTACCTCATGGCGACTTGACAATGACTGGTTCCTGTGGATTGCTGGCGCCATGGCTGCGGTCGGACAAGCCAGCATGGCAATGGACGGGTAGCTATAATTACGGCGTGGGTGCATTGCCCATGAAATGGTACAGAAGAAAAAAATCAGACAAGATTGTGGAGTTTAGAAAACGAACTTAGGAAATATCAAGAGTTCACCACGAAAAAAATGAACACACAAACAAACAAGCTCGCTTCATGTCTTATTTCCCATTCTCATTAAAAAAAAAAATATCTGTAAAGAAAAACAGCGAGCGGTCTACTCCGTAATTTGCAAGTTTGCCGTCACCTTAACTCTTGTCTCAGAACTGCGGTGGAAACAAACAGCATTCTTGGCAACTGTTAGTTCCCCCCCCCCCCCCCCCCCCCCCCCCCCCCAACCGGCGTAGGGATGGGGTTGTGGAAACAATTTGCGTCTACGTTCGAAAGTGATTTTTTTTTTATCAGCAATGGGGGTTTCATTCAAAACCTTTTTTTTCTCTTCCACACAACACCTGACTAACGTCACACATTTTGTTTTAATACAGTTAAATTTCGAGGTCAAACAGTAACTTAATTCTCTGCGTGGAGACAGAAATCATCTTTGTCAAAAGCGGTGTCTTTTCTGTGTGTTTGAAGTCCAAAAATGCCATTTGTGTTGAATTACGGTGAGGAGAAGGAAGAGAAAGATGGTCTGTTGATTTGTTTCCGTTCCTGCGCTGCCCAGTCGTGCAGGTGTTTGGAGATCTGAAAGGTAAGCGAAGAGCAAAGCAAGACCCAAGGTAGTGCGTGTCAGGTAGGTTGAGAGATGAATTGACAGCAAATGCAGGCTACAGAATGTGAGGTGATTGAGAGGACTTAATGTTCTTGACTTCCCACACAGGTTTGAATCTGGACAGTGGTGTGGTTGTCTTTGATGCTTTTGTGGAGATTTTTAGTTTGATAATGGTGGATCTCAGGTACGTGAACTGTTGGCAGTTTCTTCTAACCATAGACAGATATATCAGTACAGATGGTAGGTGGTGTGGCTGGCAAAGTTGACCGCCAAAATCACTTACCCAAACAAAATCAAAAACATAAATTGCGAACAAAAAAGCCAGCAAAATGCCGACATGTAATGGGCACTATAGTAACACATGCATACACAAACTTACGTTGATACATACATACATAGTTACATATTGTACATACGTCAAAATCAGAATTGTAACAATTCGTATCCTGAACATTCTTCTACAACAAGAAGATGATAATAGACATGACGGCGATAATAACAGTGATGACGATAATGGGTTGCGATGATGATCACAAGAGAGAGAGGGGGGAGAGAGAAGGACAGAGAGGGACAGAGAGAGAGAGAGAGAGAGAGAGAGAGAGAGAGAGAGAGAGAGAGAGAGAGAGAGAGAGAGAGAGAGCGAGAGAGATGGGGTGGAGAGCTCTGACCTTAGCGCCTGAAAACAAAAAAAGCAAACATCATTGCTGCAGTTGTAAGCTAAACCGGTGCAAAGGTGTCGGGTGGGAAGATGGAGGCTAGGTCATTATCTGTTCAGAAAAGCTAACCTCCTAGAGAGAGAGAGAGAGAGCGAGCGAGAAGAGAGAGAGAGAGAGAGAGAGAGAGAGAGAGAGAGAGAGAGAGAGAGAAGCTGGGGTGCAGGTGGAGGTGGAGAGCAGTTGAGACAACCATCATTGATGGCAGTTGTAAGCTTACCGCGTGCCGAGAATTGGGGTGGGTGGTAGAGTTTCAGAAAGGCTAACTTCTGCTTTTGACGCAAGAGAGAATGAGATGTTTGTGTATGTGTGTGTGTGTGTGTGTGTGTGTGTGTGTGTGTGTGTGTGTGTGTGTGTGAGTGAGAGAGAGAGCGAGAGAGCAGAGAGAGAGAGAAGAAGAAGAAGAAGAAGAAGAAGAAGAAGAAAAAGCAGAAGAAGAAGAGAGGAAGGGATAATGATGAATGTAGTACTGAGAAGAAGAGGGGAGGAGGAGGCTGGAAGTAGAGGTGGGTGAGGTTAGGCGATGGGTGTCAGAAGAAACACCTTTCAAGGTGGAACATGTGCTATCAAATTAGGTGTCCATCAAAGATCAATGCTAAAGAGACCTCGCGCGCCTTTTCATGACCTGCTTTGAACCTTTCAGCCCAGCATGCGGGCTGATAACGAAGTGGCGGAGTGTAATACTCATGCGCCATCATGTTTTCCGGGATTGAAGAGAGGCGCTGAGGTTATCTTTCCTTGCTGGCTCTACGAAAGAGGTACATTAATTGGAGACATTGACTATAACGGCAAAGCTGATGTCTCAACCATTTCCGACAGTTTTGGAAATGTTTTTTTTTTTTGATTGTGGTGGCTGATGCTGCTGAATTGAGAATTTTGGTTTTCATTTCTGGAGCCCTTACGCTGAAAACTGCGTTTGTACAAGTTACTTTTCGACGAGCAATAGAGCAACTGCATGAAAAGGATAAAATATTTGAATGACTTTTTCAATCACAATAGTATTTTGACGTCTTAGTTCTTCTTTTTTTTTGGGGAATGGGGGGTGGGGGGGGGGGGGGTGGGGTGGGGGGGGTGGGGGGTGGGTTGAAGAGGGGGTTGGGGGTAGGGGTGAAGTAGTATTTTGACTATCACACGATAAACAGGGAAGTCTTCTGTGCAGCAACATCAGAGACAAGCTGGCAAAAAAAATGACCCCCCTACAGCTGTGTTCAAACGCCTGTCACCTCGTCTGGGATGGACATGTATCTTGTCATGATTCCCATTTGTCCAGTGCTGCAGACCACAGTGGACAATGGACGTCCCAGAGTCAGACGGGAGAAGTCCCTCGGTGGACTGCATGAAGGACTGGTCGTTTTACACAGGACAGAGAGCAGTGCAGGCCCTTCTCTGCCCAGGATTCTGTGTTTTGGTTTCAGTTTTCGTAGGTCTGTCTTTTCTTGGTTGATAATTGGTTGGTACTTTTGTTTGCCGATACGTCAGTCAGTCAGTCAGCCAGTCAGGCAGTCATCCCTCTGGTAACACTAGGGTTACTTCAGTGTAAACTGTATGTATGCTTTCCAAAAAAATTCGACTGGTAGTTTCCTTTATTCTTTAACTGTTGGCTCTTTCAGTGTAAATTGTACATATGTTTTTTAAAAAAAAAATCGACTGTTAGTTTCCTTTATTCCATACTCTGGCTCTGGGCTCTTTCAGTGTAAACTGTATATACGTTTTCCAAGAAATTTCGACTGGTAGTTTCCTTTATTCTATAACTTTCTTTTATTCTGTGTCCCCCCCCCCCCCCCCCCCCCCCCCCCCCCGTATTTTGATTTAAATCCAACCCCAGTATTCTGACGAATGGGTGGGCAATAGCAAACCAGTTTGATTTAAAGCATATTCTTATAAACGCAGGGCAGGCAACACAAAAAGGAACGCTGCCATTTCCACACTCTCGCTCTCCCTTTTCCACCACACCTTCCTTCTCCCACCCCCTCTTCTTCACTCCGGCTAACCCCACTCTCCCCTTATCATGTACACAACGTACCAAATCATCCTCCACCCCTCATGGTTTCCTCTGAAAGTCCCCTATTTTTTTTTTCTTTTTTTTTGCAAATACCTTCTGACTCTCCCCTTCCATTGTCCCCTTCCCTTCTCCTTCCACTTCCGCTGCCTCAGACGACTGACCTCGACAGCCATAATGTTTTTTTCCCCATCCCTTCCCGGTGAGAGAATGACTGTAATCCGAGTTCTGGTGCCGGCGTTGTCTTGTCACTCTTGCGTTGTTAGCTCCAGCCAGACCTCTAGAGTATCCCATTCAGCACAGATCAATGATAACGTCAACAGCAGAAATGTGCAGACAGTCACGACGCGATCCAGTCCACACTCCCGCCCTTCTCATCAACACGCGAAAAGGGAGAGGGGGGGGGGGAGGGGGGGGGTGGCCTAAGAAGACCAGAACGGAGGACGGAGGGGGCGGGGGGGGGGGGGGGGGGGGCCACAAAACAGTGAAAAGGGGGGGGGGGGGGGGGGGGGGGACTCTTGGGTAGGGGGGTGGCCAGACTCTAGAGAAAAAAAGGAGGAAGGAGGCAAATAAGGTAAAATAAAGGGGAGGAATTTGGGACCTTCTACAAGCCTGGGGGGGGGGGGGGGGGGGGGGGGGGGGGGGGGGGGGGGGGGGGGGGGGGGGGGGGGAGGGGGTGGGGGGGGGATAGGGGGAAGGGGCAAAGGGGGACCTTAAGGAGGGGGGGGGGGGGGGGGGGGGGGGGGGGGGGGGGGGGGATGGGGAGGCGGGGCGGGGGGTTGCGGAGTACGAGGCGTGTAGAAAAAAAAGAAAAAGGAAAATAAAATAAAATAAATATTCAGAATGTTTGTCCAGTTCTACAAGCCTTTCTTGCCCATCAAAAAAAAAAAAATCCCAAACAGATACTAGATACTCCTTTAAGGAATAGATGTCTGCAATTAATGATATTATTTTAAATTTCCATCACAAGTGGCTTTCTTATCGTCCTCTTGAGAATTGATTGATGTGGAATAAAATGCATTCATGAAAAATGTATCTCTCCGTTCTTCCAGTGACTGCATCTACACCTATAGAAAGAAAATAATGCTGATGTGACTTACTGATCAGAAAGATCATGAGTTAAACTATCGTTTTGAACTTTGTTTCACCCCCAAATCCTTTAGCTTAAATTTGATGGGAATTGATTATCATCTGCCTGTCTCTCTCTCTCTCTCCCTCTCTCTCATCTCTCTCGCCTCTCCTCTCTCTCTCGCTCTCTCTCTCTCTCTCTCTCTCTCTCTCTCTCTCTCCCCCTCTCTTTTTTTCTCTCTCTGTGTGTTTCACTATTCATTATGTAGTTTCTTACATAGTTCTTTGTACTCTTGAAGTTATTATCTTTTTTTTTAATTAAAAGACGTTTATATAGTTTATGAATGTGCGATTGTTGGCTTTTGTGTGCTTGTTTAATGTATACGACAAATGTTCAACAACAAAAACGAAATTCTCCCAAAGTCTGCAAAAACAATTTCAGCTCTGTGCAGGCTAAAATCTGCATATCCAGGACAAAGAAATCTCCTTGAAACACAAGATCACGTCCCTGTGCACCATGACAAGCAAGACACATACCCCAGCTGTGGAACCAGGAAGAAGATTCCGAGCCACGGGAATGACGTACTTCTGCAAGGTCATAAACATCAGTTTATACTGATTATACCAGCCATAAAGAAGTGCGTCAAATAAACAGGCAGCACACTGGGCCATATGAAGATCTTTTGACATCAGTTAAGAAAAGAAAACTGCGTTGGTATAGACAGGTAACGAGATCGAACGGTCCTGTCAAGGAGGGAATTAATAGGAAGACAGATAAAATGACGGTCTAATAATATTGCAGATTGATGGACAGAAAAAAAAAAAAAAAATTGCAGGAACCAACCCCTTGGCACACAACAGACAGAACTTGAGAGCCCTGTTGAGCTGTTCCTCACTGTGATTCCTCAGTGACTCCCTATGGAGTGAAGGGGGTTGGGGGTGGGGAGGAGGGGGAAGCAGGAGACAAAGATCTTACCAGCGTGGATTTTGATGTTTGTTGATATCAAAACTTTTTTGTTTTTACTGTGTGACTTAGCAGTTCATCGTCGTGACTTCATGACGTCCCTCCCCTTTCCTCTCCATTTGTCAACGTATGGCTGATCCGTGAAATGCACACATATGTCCCACACACTCAATGTGCACACATACAAAAAACACGCATACGTAGACACACACACACACACACAAAACAAGCACGCATGCACAGACAGACAGACATACAGACAGACACACGAACAGACAGACAGACAAAAAGACAGACACATCCATCTATCCATCTATCTATCTATCTGTCTACCTGTCTGTCTATCTATCTAACCATCTACCTATCTATCTATCTGTTTGTCTGTCTGTTTGTCCATCGACATCAGAGAGAAAGAGAGAGAGAGAGAGAGAGAGAGAGAGATAGAGAGAGAGAGAGAGAGAGAGAGAGAGAGAGAACGATGACAGTAAGAAAAATTAATGGTACGGACTGAAAACCGTTACTCTGAAGTAGCTCCAAATTCACACATACAATTTGAAATATTCTTTAAACGTGACAACAAAACATGTCCGGTGATGTGCTTCTATAGGTGACGAAGGCACCAATGAAATGCTGCAAATAGCCATTTCCTATTTCAATTCGAGGCATTCCACTTCTCGTCTGAGCTCAACATTTCCACATTCTAGACCATTGCTTTTTACCTTTTTTTTTCTTGTATTTTGGATCGCCTTATGTACCTGCTCAACAAATTGAAGATGAACCCATCATCTTGAGAGCTTGAGAGCGTGGCCATAAAAAAGACGCACAGCTGAAATGGATGAATGCCTCTCATTTCACCTACAGCACGGAATCTGCAGATGCTTCTTTAGATTCATGATTATCTCTTCAAGAAAACCAATGCATAATAGCCTAGTTTCTTAAATTGTTATTACTAGTTTCAAAAGACGTCCAATTTTTCAAGGCACACTGCGTTTTTTTTCTGTTCATACCACCTTCTTATTGAGAGGGCGTCTCGATTATTGTCATCCAAAGCAGCAAGTCTCAATAAAGCCATCAGACTTGTCAAGTTATACGAAGATATCAAACCAAAAATGGAAGTACCGTTTATTCTTACTCAGGTACAAAACAGTCTTATTTGCTCTTGCTTTTCGACAGGTCTATGATCTCTCGGCTTGTATAAAAAAAAAAATCAAATGCACATCCCGGCTTGTCCATTTGGAAAAGTTTGGGAATCTTAGGGTATGCTGTCTTTCGCTTCCAATTTGCACACAGGCCTCTAGTCCAGTGTAATACTCTGGGATATGCTTTTATCGATCTATCTGCTGTAATAAGGGTTTAAGTTTTGCAGTGGCACTGAGGCTGACCAGATACGTTTCCGCTACATTCGAAGTGGTTTGTTCTGTGTTCTTGTCTCTTTAGGGGCTAAATTTGAGATGGCTATGAGGCCCAGTCTGCTGTTTGTCTTTGTCCAACACAACACATGGCTCCACAGCATAAGTCAACTCAGAACAAAACAAGGAAAGGGCAGAGAGAGAGAGCGAGAGAGAGAGAGAGAGAGAGAGAGAGAGAGAGAGACAGAGACACAGAGACACACAGAGAGAGAGAGAGAGAGAGAGAGAGAGAACAAGGCATGAGACAACACAATACCGCACAATACAAGACGATATAAGCACATCACAAGCCAACAATAACACAACACAGAATATCACAGTACCTCCACAGCACAGGTCAAGAAAAACAGTACAAAATGGCACAAGAAAACCCAACACAGGTCCGGAAACACAGAACACAGCACAGCACAGCACAGCACAGCACAGCGCAGCACAGCACAGCACAGCACAGCACAGCACAGCACAGCACAGCACGGCACAGCACGGCACAGCACAGCACAGCACAACACGGCACAACACAGCACAGCACAGCACAGCACATCACAGCACAGCACAGCACAGCACAGCACAGCACAACACTGCGCAACACAATACAACTCAACCCCACCCAACCCAACCTAACCCAACCCAATCCCAACCCAATCCAACCCAACCCAACCGAACCCAACCTAACCTAACCCAATCCAACCCAATCCAACCCAAACCAACCAACCCAACCGAACCCAACCCAACCCAACCCCCAACCCAACCCAACCCAACCCAACCCAACCCAACGCAACGCAAGGCAACGTAATGCAACGCAACGCAACACAACACAACAAAACACAACAATCTCATGACAATGCAGATCAACATAGCCTACACAACAATACCAAGAAAACACAACACAGCACAACACAACACAACTCAACGCAACGTTACGCAGCGCAACACAACACACAACACAACACAGCACAACACAGCACAACACAGCATACCACAACACACGCGAACCAAGACGACACAGCATAACGAAACTCAGCATAGCACATGTCAGCACAACACAACAAAACACGGCCACAACTCCAGCGTCACATATCACAACACACACACACACACACACACACACACACACACACACACACACACACACACACACACACACACACACACACACACACACACACACACACACTTTCTCTCTCTCTCTCTCTCTCT
>JADBJO010009766.1:52500-65000 GCA_016801955.1 Conus betulinus
GTGTGCGGTATCCTATTCATCGCAGGGCAGAACTGACATGTCCTGGATATCTCTCGTAGACTAAATCATCAGATCTATATATAGCTACATTTAAAAATTCTTCAAAGCAAACAGATCAACACATCTACAATAATCAGCCAACTTTTTTAGCTCCACAGTTGAGAAACATCAATCAAAATAGATGTATCTTTAAAATCCGATGTTGAAGGAACAATACTAGTAAAGTATCATTCAACGATGATAATCTTTTCATGATAACTCTTGATGAAGTGCTGGCTCTGCTCAAAAGATTTTTTACAAGCGGAAAGAAAATTGTAACGTGTAATACAAATTATTCTCAAATATTTGTAACCATTGACCACTGACACCGTAACTGCATCATACATCTATCTTTCTCTGGCAGCCAAGTCTCCATTTTTTTTTTTCCAAGTAAAGCGACACTGCTTTTAGTCACATTTACTTTCCACTGGAGTGATGCAAATTAATTAATCAATCCTGTGTTTAAAAAAAGCTTCTGATAAAATGGAACATTGTCTGCCAAGGAAAAATGAACGGTTAAAAAAAAATCCTATAGATCAGCGGGTTTATGCGATTTATTCACTTTTTTCTCTACCCAATAGGCGTTCACTTATGAAAGAAAGAAAGGGGAGAAAAGGTATAGGGCTGTGTATGTCATCCTGTTTTACAGCAGATGTGTGACCAATAAACTATGATGTTTGGCACCGTGCATAACTCTGCGTTGTTTGTGGCACATACCTCTGCTGCACTTTGGGGGGTTTTATGTTTTGTACCGTTCTTTATTGACAGCAGCCAAAGGTTAATTGTGAAGTTAAATAATTCACACACACACACACACACACACACACACACACACACACACATAGAGGGAGAGAGAGACAGAGACAGAGAGACAGAGAAAGACTGAGAGGCAGAGACAGAGAGAGAGAGAGAGAGAGAGAGAGAGAGAGAGAGAGAGAGAGAGCAGCGATTAGAGTGGTCGGGAGACAGTGTGAAGAGGTGGGGGAGGGGGGAGAATGGTAGGGAGAGAGGTCGAAAAAAGTGGGCAGAAGAAGTGCTAGGCTATGGAGGAGGGGCATGTCAGAAGCAGCCGTTTTCAAAGGGCAGTGTGCTTTATCACAGTGTGCTTTATCACAGTGTGCATTATCACAGTGTGCTTTATCACAGTGTGCATTATCACAGTGTGCATTATCACAGTGTGCTTTATCACAGTGTGCTTTATCACAGTGTGCTTTATCACAGTGTGCATTATCACAGTGTGCATTATCACAGTGTGCTTTATCACAGTGTGCTTTATCACAGTGTGCTTTATCACAGTATGCTTTATCACAGTGTGCATTATCACAGTGTGCTTTATCACAGTGTGCATTATCACAGCGTGCTTTATCACAGTGTGCTTTATCACAGTGTGCATTATCACAACATGCCGTTCATCAATGATCAAACATTTCACAGAGATCTCAGCATCATTTCATGATCTCCTTTGGACTTCTGAACCAACCCTCCATGTGTGTCGACCATGCAGAAAACAGCTGAATGAAATACCCTTGTGCTATTTTGCTTCACAGGTCAAAGTAAGATGCTGAGGTTTCATCTTTTCCGGCCAACTCTCCTCAACCGGCAAGCTTACATCAGTTGATTCTGGCAAGCGTCACACCACATTTGTGTTGGTCATCTTTAACTTTTAGGAGATGTGTCTCTTACCTGTAGACGTAATTTTTGACGTTAAAGTTCTATTTGGTACTGCTCTCGCTCTCAGCATGATTAGTCTTTTCAGACGAGAAGAGGTGGAGGATGACGTCAGGGAAGGGACAGGCTTGTCCTTAACCAGACGTCGAGGGGAACAAAACGCAACAGATGGAGGGAGACTGCCCGCGAGTCCTCAGTGAAGCCTCACCAACGGAGAGGCACTTTGTGGCTGTTGTTAATTTGTGGCGCCTGTTCCATTTTCGGCAAACTGCCCAAATAGCCCTATGGTGCCACACATCAGTGCCAGAAGGATGATAATCAATATCTCGCACGAAAATTTGTAATTCACATCCGAACTACAACTGTAGTTGTCTGGTCAGATTATCATATAGAATTCTTGGCTATCTTTGAAATAGCTATACCTTCGGCTTCAGATAGCTTATTCCGAAATGTATAAGTGTTATTTTTCCAGTCGTGACTTTTTTCTTGTGCCTTTCAAATGCTGTGGCTGAATGCCTTTGAAGGCGGCATGGTCGGTTTTTATCTTTTTTTTGTTCAGCATAAATCTCAGCACATCTGTTTCTCTATCTACTTGATATATATCTCTCTAACTATCTCACGTATCTACCTATATAGAGAGATGAAACCATCCTGAAAAATGAGCATGCACTGTAATCACGTCAAAAGACAAACTGGTCCTGAGAAGAAAAAAAAAAAAACGCACACGCACACAACTCTAGCAAGGTAGCTGAGATTTCCTCATCATACAATAACCAACTGGCCATGCCAGCAAACAACCAACTAACCATCCATTCATTCCATTAGCCAACCAATGGAGCAGCAGCCAGCCAACAAACTAACTCTGAAGCAGACAAGCGAAGAAAGGAACACATAATAATAATAATAATAATGAAATACTTATATAGCGCCTATTCTCGGCTGGAGACCAAGCTCTAAGAGCTTTACAATACACACCCGTTTACACAACGGGCTACCTACCTGGGTAGTGCCGACTGAAGAGCTGCCAGCGGGCGCTTCATTCAGTCGTTTCCCGTGTCATCCAGTCAATATCGTTCAATATCGTTCACTCGATTTCCTAAATTCCTTCATTCTTTCAATTTCTCACGCAGGGTGCATGCTATGTGTAACGTGTCATCCATACCAACGGCCAAACTGGCATTCTCTTCCGAATGTTGCTGATGGGATTTTACGTATGTGCAAGATGTCATGCGTGCGTTCACACACGGAACATCGGTTTATAGTCTCATTCGAAGGACTGTATGGGGAATGGAGTCAGAACGAATGTCAACTCCGAGGGAAAAATCCCCCTGTACCGAAAAAGGCCCGGCAGAGGAGACTCGAACCCGCAACCCTTGGATTACGAGTCCGGCGCTCTACCAACTGAGCTATTCCGGCCCCCATCGTCTCATCATCCAGAGAGAAACAACGTGGTTGGCCATACAGGTTGGTAACCGAGATCTTTTAACCCGTAAAAAGGAGGTAGCAATAATCGGAAGTGAAAAGTGACAGTGATGGAGGGGAAAGGGGGTGGGAAAGACACAATATCAAAGGCTTTCATGGTGGCTAATGAAGTCCATTCAAATGCTCCTTTGTGAAATGAACCAGGCAGGGCTGTGTCAGGTGACTTTGTGAAATGAACCAGGCAGGGCTGTGTCGGGTTGACTTTGTGAAATGACCAGGCAGGGCTGTGTCGGGTTGACTTTGTGAAATGAACCAGGCAGGGCTGTGTCGGGTTGACTTTGTGAAATGAACCAGGCAGGGCTGTGTCAGGTTGACTTTGTGAAATGAACCAGGCAGGGCTGTGTCAGGTTGACTTTGTGAAATGAACCAGGCAGGGCTGTGTCAGGTTGACTTTGTGAAATGAACCAGGCAGGGCTGTGTCAGGTTGACTTTGTGAAATGAACCAGGCAGGGCTGTGTCAGGTTGACTTTGTGAAATGAACCAGGCAGGGCTGTGTCGGGTTGACTTTGTGAAATGAACCAGGCAGGGCTGTGTCGGGTTGACTTTGTGAAATGAACCAGGCAGGGCTGTGTCAGGTTGACTTTGTGTTGAATGAACCAGGCAGGGCTGTGTCAGGTTGACTTTGTGAAATGAACCAGGCAGGCAGGGCTGTGTCAGGTTGACTTTGTGAAATGAACCAGGCAGGGCTGTGTCAGGTTGACTTTGTGAAATGAACCAGGCAGGGCTGTGTCAGGTTGACTTTGTGAAATGAACCAGGCAGGGCTGTGTCAGGTTGACTTTGTGAAATGAACCAGGCAGGGCTGTGTCAGGTTGACTTTGTGAAATGAACCAGGCAGGGCTGTGTCAGGTTGACTTTGTGAAATGAACCAGGCAGGGCTGTGTCAGGTTGACTTTGTGAAATGAACCAGGCAGGGCTGTGTCAGGTTGACTTTGTGAAATGAACCAGGCAGGGCTGTGTCGGGTTGACTTTGTGAAATGAACCAGGCAGGGCTGTGTCGGGTTGACTTTGTGAAATGACCAGGCAGGGCTGTGTCAGGTTGACTTTGTGAAATGAACCAGGCAGGGCTGTGTCAGGTTGACTTTGTGAAATGAACCAGGCAGGGCTGTGTCAGGTTGACTTTGTGAAATGAACCAGGCAGGGCTGTGTCAGGTTGACTTTGTGAAATGAACCAGGCAGGGCTGTGTCAGGTTGACTTTGTGAAATGAACCAGGCAGGGCTGTGTCAGGTTGACTTTGTGAAATGAACCAGGCAGGGGCTGTGTCAGGTTGACTTTGTGAAATGAACCAGGCAGGGCTGTGTCGGGTTGACTTTGTGAAATGAACCAGGCAGGGCTGTGTCAGGTTGACTTTGTGAAATGAACCAGGCAGGGCTGTGTCAGGTTGACTTTGTGAAATGAACCAGGCAGGGCTGTGTCGGGTTGACTTTGTGAAATGAACCAGGCAGGGCTGTGTCAGGTTGACTTTGTGAAATGAACCAGGCAGGGCTGTGTCGGGTTGACTTTGTGAAATGAACCAGGCAGGGCTGTGTCGGGTTGACTTTGTGAAATGAACCAGGCAGGGCTGTGTCGGGTTGACTTTGTGAAATGAACCAGGCAGGGCTGTGTCGGGTTGACTTTGTGAAAATGAACCAGGCAGGGCTGTGTCAGGTTGACTTTGTGAAATGAACCAGGCAGGGCTGTGTCGGGTTGACTTTGTGAAATGAACCAGGCAGGGCTGTGTCGGGTTGACTTTGTGAAATGAACCAGGCAGGGCTGTGTCGGGTTGACTTTGTGAAATGAACCAGGCAGGGCTGTGTCGGGTTGACTTTGTGAAATGAACCAGGCAGGGCTGTGTCGGGTTGACTTTGTGAAATGAACCAGGCAGGGCTGTGTCGGGTTGACTTTGTGAAATGAACCAGGCAGGGCTGTGTCGGGTTGACTTTGTGAAATGAACCAGGCAGGGCTGTGTCGGGTTGACTTTGTGAAATGAACCAGGCAGGGCTGTGTCGGGGTTGACTTTGTGAAATGAACCAGGCAGGGCTGTGTCGGGTTGACTTTGTGAAATGAACCAGGCAGGGCTGTGTCGGGGTTGACTTTGTGAAATGAACCAGGCAGGGCTGTGTCGGGTTGACTTTGTGAAATGAACCAGGCAGGGCTGTGTCGGGTTGACTTTGTGAAATGAACCAGGCAGGGCTGTGTCGGGTTGACTTTGTGAAATGAACCAGGCAGGGCTGTGTCGGGTTGACTTTGTGAAATGAACCAGGCAGGGCTGTGTCGGGTTGACTTTGTGAAATGAACCAGGCAGGGCTGTGTGTCGGGTTGACTTTGTGAAATGAACCAGGCAGGGCTGTGTCGGGTTGACTTGTGAAATGAACCAGGCAGGGCTGTGTCGGGTTGACTTTGTGAAATGAACCAGGCAGGGCTGTGTCGGGTTGACTTTTGTGAAATGAACCAGGCAGGGCTGTGTCGGGTTGACTTTGTGAAATGAACCAGGCAGGGCTGTGTCGGGTGACTTTGTGAAATGAACCAGGCAGGGCTGTGTCGGGTTGACTTTGTGAAATGAACCAGGCAGGGCTGTGTCAGGTTGACTTTGTGAAATGAACCAGGCAGGGCTGTGTCAGGTTGACTTTGTGAAATGAACCAGGCAGGGCTGTGTCAGGTTGACTTTGTGAAATGAACCAGGCAGGGCTGTGTCAGGTTGACTTTGTGAAATGAACCAGGCAGGGCTGTGTCAGGTTGACTTTGTGAAATGAACCAGGCAGGGCTGTGTCAGGTTGACTTTGTGAAATGAACCAGGCAGGGCTGTGTCAGGTTGACTTTGTGAAATGAACCAGGCAGGGCTGTGTCAGGTTGACTTTGTGAAATGAACCAGGCAGGGCTGTGTCAGGGTTGACTTTGTGAAATGAACCAGGCAGGGCTGTGTCAGGTTGACTTTGTGAAATGAACCAGGCAGGGCTGTGTCGGGTTGACTTTGTGAAAATGAACCAGGCAGGGCTGTGTCGGGTTGACTTTGTGAAATGAACCAGGCAGGGCTGTGTCGGGGTGACTTTGTGAAATGAACCAGGCAGGGCTGTGTCGGGTTGACTTTGTGAAATGAACCAGGCAGGGCTGTGTCGGGTTGACTTTGTGAAATGAACCAGGCAGGGCTGTGTCGGGTTGACTTTGTGAAATGAACCAGGCAGGGCTGTGTCGGGTTGACTTTGTGAAATGAACCAGGCAGGGCTGTGTCGGGTTGACTTTGTGAAATGAACCAGGCAGGGCTGTGTCGGGTTGACTTTGTGAAATGAACCAGGCAGGGGGCTGTGTCGGGTTGACTTTGTGAAATGAACCAGGCAGGGCTGTGTCGGGTTGACTTTGTGAAATGAACCAGGCAGGGCTGTGTCGGGTTGACTTTGTGAAATGAACCAGGCAGGGCTGTGTCGGGGTTGACTTTGTGAAATGAACCAGGCAGGGCTGTGTCGGGTTGACTTTGTGAAATGAACCAGGCAGGGCTGTGTCGGGTTGACTTGTGAAATGAACCAGGCAGGGCTGTGTCGGGTTGACTTTGTGAAATGAACCAGGCAGGGCTGTGTCGGGTTGACTTTGTGAAATGAACCAGGCAGGGCTGTGTCGGGTTGACTTTGTGAAATGAACCAGGCAGGGCTGTGTCGGGTTGACTTTGTGAAATGAACCAGGCAGGGCTGTGTCGGGTTGACTTTGTGAAATGAACCAGGCAGGGCTGTGTCGGGTTGACTTTGTGAAATGAACCAGGCAGGGCTGTGTCGGGTTGACTTTGTGAAATGAACCAGGCAGGGCTGTGTCGGGTTGACTTTGTGAAATGAACCAGGCAGGGCTGTGTCAGGTTGACTTTGTGAAATGAACCAGGCAGGGCTGTGTCAGGTTGACTTTGTGAAATGAACCAGGCAGGGCTGTGTCAGGTTGACTTTGTGAAATGAACCAGGCAGGGCTGTGTCAGGTTGACTTTGTGAAATGAACCAGGCAGGGCTGTGTCAGGTTGACTTTGTGAAATGAACCAGGCAGGGCTGTGTCAGGTTGACTTTGTGAAATGAACAGGCAGGGCTGTGTCGGGTTGACTTTGTGAAATGAACCAGGCAGGGCTGTGTCGGGTTGACTTTGTGAAATGAACCAGGCAGGGCTGTGTCAGGTTGACTTTGTGAAATGAACCAGGCAGGGCTGTGTCAGGTTGACTTTGTGAAATGAACCAGGCAGGGCTGTGTCAGGTTGACTTTGTGAAATGAACCAGGCAGGGCTGTGTCAGGTTGACTTTGTGAAATGAACCAGGCAGGGCTGTGTCGGGTTGACTTTGTGAAATGAACCAGGCAGGGCTGTGTCGGGTTGACTTTGTGAAATGAACCAGGCAGGGCTGTGTCGGGTTGACTTTGTGAAATGAACCAGGCAGGGCTGTGTCGGGTTGACTTTGTGAAATGAACCAGGCAGGGCTGTGTCGGGTTGACTTTGTGAAATGAACCAGGCAGGGCTGTGTCGGGTTGACTTTGTGAAATGAACCAGGCAGGGCTGTGTCGGGTTGACTTTGTGAAATGAACCAGGCAGGGCTGTGTCGGGTTGACTTTGTGAAATGAACCAGGCAGGGCTGTGTCGGGTTGACTTTGTGAAATGAACCAGGCAGGGGCTGTGTCGGGTTGACTTTGTGAAATGAACCAGGCAGGGCTGTGTCGGGTTGACTTTGTGAAATGAACCAGGCAGGGCTGTGTCGGGTTGACTTTGTGAAATGAACCAGGCAGGGCTGTGTCGGGTTGACTTTGTGAAATGAACCAGGCAGGGCTGTGTCGGGTTGACTTTGTGAAAATGAACCAGGCAGGGCTGTGTCGGGTTGACTTTGTGAAATGAACCAGGCAGGGCTGTGTCGGGTTGACTTTGTGAAATGAACCAGGCAGGGCTGTGTCGGGTTGACTTTGTGAAATGAACCAGGCAGGGCTGTGTCGGGTTGACTTTGTGAAATGAACCAGGCAGGGCTGTGTCGGGTTGACTTTGTGAAATGAACCAGGCAGGGCTGTGTCGGGTTGACTTTGTGAAATGAACCAGGCAGGGCTGTGTCGGGTTGACTTTGTGAAATGAACCAGGCAGGGCTGTGTCGGGTTGACTTTGTGAAATGAACCAGGCAGGGCTGTGTCGGGTTGACTTTGTGAAATGAACCAGGCAGGGCTGTGTCGGGTTGACTTTGTGAAATGAACCAGGCAGGGCTGTGTCGGGTTGACTTTGTGAAATGAACCAGGCAGGGCTGTGTCGGGTTGACTTTGTGAAATGAACCAGGCAGGGCTGTGTCGGGTTGACTTTGTGAAATGAACCAGGCAGGGCTGTGTCGGGTTGACTTTGTGAAATGAACCAGGCAGGGCTGTGTCAGGTTGACTTTGTGAAATGAACCAGGCAGGGCTGTGTCAGGTTGACTTTGTGAAATGAACCAGGCAGGGCTGTGTCAGGTTGACTTTGTGAAATGAACCAGGCAGGGCTGTGTCAGGTTGACTTTGTGAAATGAACCAGGCAGGGCTGTGTCAGGTTGACTTTGTGAAATGAACCAGGCAGGGCTGTGTCAGGTTGACTTTGTGAAATGAACCAGGCAGGGCTGTGTCAGGTTGACTTTGTGAAATGAACCAGGCAGGGCTGTGTCAGGTTGACTTTGTGAAATGAACCAGGCAGGGCTGTGTCAGGTTGACTTTGTGAAATGAACCAGGCAGGGCTGTGTCAGGTTGACTTTGTGAAATGAACCAGGCAGGGGCTGTGTCAGGTTGACTTTGTGAAATGAACCAGGCGGGGCTGTGTCAGGTTGACTTTGTGAAATGAACCAGGCGGGGCTGTGTCAGGGTTGACTTTGTGAAATGAACCAGGCGGGGCTGTGTCAGGTTGACTTTGTGAAATGAACCAGGCGGGGCTGTGTCAGGTTGACTTTGTGAAATGAAACCGGGGCGGGGCTGTGTCAGGTTGACTTTGTGAAATGAACCAGGCGGGGCTGTGTGTCAGGTTGACTTTGTGAAATGAACCAGGCGGGGCTGTGTCGGGTTGACTTTGTGAAATGAACCAGGCAGGGCTGTGTCGGGTTGACTTTGTGAAATGACCCAGGCAGGGCTGTGTCGGGTTGACTTTGTGAAATGAACCAGGCAGGGCTGTGTCGGGTTGACTTTGTGAAATGAACCAGGCAGGGCTGTGTCGGGTTGACTTTGTGAAATGAACCAGGCAGGGCTGTGTCGGGTTGACTTTGTGAAATGAACCAGGCAGGGCTGTGTCGGGTTGACTTTGTGAAATGAACCAGGCAGGGCTGTGTCGGGTTGACTTTGTGAAATGAACCAGGCAGGGCTGTGTCGGGTTGACTTTGTGAAATGAACCAGGCAGGGCTGTGTCGGGTTGACTTTGTGAAATGAACCAGGCAGGGCTGTGTCGGGTTGACTTTGTGAAATGAACCAGGCAGGGCTGTGTCGGGTTGACTTTGTGAAATGAACCAGGCAGGGCTGTGTCGGGTTGACTTTGTGAAATGAACCAGGCAGGGCTGTGTCGGGTTGACTTTGTGAAATGAACCAGGCAGGGCTGTGTCGGGTTGACTTTGTGAAATGAACCAGGCAGGGCTGTGTCGGGTTGACTTTGTGAAATGAACCAGGCAGGGCTGTGTCGGGTTGACTTTGTGAAATGAACCAGGCAGGGCTGTGTCGGGTTGACTTTGTGAAATGAACCAGGCAGGGCTGTGTCGGGTTGACTTTGTGAAATGAACCAGGCAGGGCTGTGTCGGGTTGACTTTGTGAAATGAACCAGGCAGGGCTGTGTCGGGTTGACTTTGTGAAATGAACCAGGCAGGGCTGTGTCGGGTTGACTTTGTGAAATGAACCAGGCAGGGCTGTGTCAGGTTGACTTTGTGAAATGAACCAGGCAGGGCTGTGTCAGGTTGACTTTGTGAAATGAACCAGGCAGGGCTGTGTCAGGTTGACTTTGTGAAATGAACCAGGCAGGGCTGTGTCAGGTTGACTTTGTGAAATGAACCAGGCAGGGCTGTGTCAGGTTGACTTTGTGAAATGAACCAGGCAGGGCTGTGTCAGGTTGACTTTGTGAAATGAACCAGGCAGGGCTGTGTCAGGTTGACTTTGTGAAATGAACCAGGCAGGGCTGTGTCAGGTTGACTTTTGTGAAATGAACCAGGCAGGGCTGTGTCAGGTTGACTTTGTGAAATGAACCAGGCAGGGCTGTGTCAGGTTGACTTTGTGAAATGAACCAGGCAGGGCTGTGTCAGGTTGACTTTGTGAAATGAACCAGGCAGGGCTGTGTCAGGTTGACTTTGTGAAATGAACCAGGCAGGGCTGTGTCAGGTTGACTTTGTGAAATGAACCAGGCAGGGCTGTGTCGGGTTGACTTTGTGAAATGAACCAGGCAGGGCTGTGTCAGGTTGACTTTGTGAAATGAACCAGGCAGGGCTGTGTCGGGTTGACTTTGTGAAATGAACCAGGCAGGGCTGTGTCGGTCGGGTTGACTTTGTGAAATGAACCAGGCAGGGCTGTGTCAGGTTGACTTTGTGAAATGAACCAGGCAGGGCTGTGTCAGGTTGACTTTGTGAAATGAACCAGGCAGGGCTGTGTCAGGTTGACTTTGTGAAATGAACCAGGCAGGGCTGTGTCGGGTTGACTTTGTGAAATGAACCAGGCAGGGCTGTGTCAGGGTGACTTTGTGAAATGAACCAGGCAGGGCTGTGTCGGGTTGACCTTGTGAAATGAACCAGGCAGGGCTGTGTCGGGTTGACCTTGTGAAATGAACCAGGCAGGGCTGTGTCAGGTTGACTTTGTGAAATGAACCAGGCAGGGCTGTGTCAGGTTGACTTTGTGAAATGAACCAGGCAGGGCTGTGTCAGGTTGACTTTGTGAAAATGAACCAGGCAGGGCTGTGTCAGGTTGACTTTGTGAAATGAACCAGGCAGGGCTGTGTCGGGTTGACTTTGTGAAATGAACCAGGCAGGGCTGTGTCAGGTTGACTTTGTGAAATGAACCAGGCAGGGCTGTGTCAGGTTGACTTTGTGAAATGAACCAGGCAGGGCTGTGTCAGGTTGACTCGACTTTCAACAGATGCATGTGTTTCAGAGGGCCCGGCAGTGGTGTTCATGATAATGTCCCCTGATTAAGGCACTGACTCAAAACATAAAGAACGTATGAATCAATGAAGAAGAAAAGCCAATCACGAGTGAGTGAAGGAGCAACTGAAGAAACGAATTAGGCACTAAAACCAACCAGTAGCCAACCGTCTAACTGACTGACTGACTAGTATGCTTGTTTGTTCATTGGTTTCATTATCGTCGGGTATGGTCTGACCAATCACACAAAGCCTGCTCAGTGCTGAGCACATTTACCGAAAAAAAGAGAACTCCTGTCCTGCAAAAATCACAACAAACACGTTATTCAGATACTATAAACACGCTAAATGTGTGGCATTTTACCTGCTCTATGGATATGTGTAAAGTTGATCAAACTTAACTAAAGTGAAGCTACCAAGCGTTACCCTTAATCATCATCCAAGTTTTCAAGAACTGAAAACAAAAGCGTGAAAATGCCACAAAACTACATAAACAGGCTGCACAGGCAGAGTGGACTGATTTTGTTTCTCGGCAGTGTATACACTTTCACGTACGAAGTCGCTGGGATAACAATTATTAAAAAAAAAAATGCAGGATTTTATACAAAATTATGTAAAGACTTTCTACTGCAGCAAAGAGAGATTACTGGGTGTCGCAAAGGCAAAATAATGATGGATAAAACTGTATTAAAAAATCAGAGTAAAAGAGAGTGATAGAGTACAGGAAATTACAGGCACTGAATTTTTGGAAAGCGCGAGTGCAGTTCATACAGACAGAGCCCCAAGCATCCCCACGAGAATGATTTCCTGACAGACAGAGTGACTAGTTAACTTATTAACTGGCTACTTATGCGACCAAGTACCAACCAAGAAAATAATGATAGGAACTGAAAACAAGAGAAATTCCGCAGCACGTTCACGAACGTGCCGGTGCAGTCAGACTCTCTTCCAGCGACAGCCCAATATTATAGACCAGACAACGAATACTATTGTTCTCGCATCCCTGCTCTCCCCTCCTCTGCCCCTCCTCCCACGCTCCCCTCTCTGCCCTTGCCATTATCTCCCTCCACCTTCCCTTTGACTGTTCCACACACTATATATCAAATCATCATCCCGCTTTTGTTCCTCCCCTCTTTCATCTCTCTCTCCCTCTTACCACTCCTCACACTCTCCCTTGCCACTTTCCCTTGTCCTTCCACTTCTGCTGCCCCAGACCACTGACCACGACAGCCATGATTATTTTCCCCCGATGACAAAATAAGCAAGCTGGTACCG
>JADBJO010009766.1:70000-80092 GCA_016801955.1 Conus betulinus
GGGGGGGCGGGGGAGAAGAAGAGGGAGAAGGGCAGGGGGACGGGGGGACTGTTGTGAAAGGAGGAACAGAATGCCTACGTACCGGGAATATTGGAAAAAAAAGCAGAAGGGGGGAAGAGGGGGGCGGGGGGGGGGGGGGGGGGGGGGGGATGGTGGGTAAGGGCGCAGGGGGTAAGCGGGGGTGGGGGGGTGTGTGGGGAAGGAGAAATCTGGGGGTGTGTGGGGAAGGAGAAATCTCTGGGGGGGGGGGGGGGGGGGAGGGGAGGGGAGGGGGGAAACAAAGGGAACAGGTTGTCGGTAAAGGGAATAAAATTGGTCTTCTGTACTTTTTTTGCTTGTATGTAATTTTCCTAAATATTAATTTTAATTATCTTTCTGGATTTTTACTGTGCATACATCCTGTCTTGTATTGAGGTTCCTTTAAAAATCGTACCTATATTACGTATCCAGAATGTTTCCCTCTCTGTAACAGTTTTTTTGTATCTTCTCTGACATTATCGATTGCTATTATCTGCAAAAAAAATCTAGTTCTTCTAAATCAGGATGGGGGACTGTGCATACGTATTTTGATACGTTACACTTAGTTTTTTTTTAAACTTTGTGTCCGATTTGTGATTAGCCCATCTGAGTTTAAGATTTTTTGTGGACCCAACATACAACAGATCAGGGTGAATCTTACATCTTATCACGTATATTACATTTTTGTGGTACACGTCAAGTGTTTCCTTACATACCAAAGTCTTCCATCCCAAGCTGATTTTATACTCTTAGTATTCTCCCCATGTTTACACGTGTCACACACCTCTTTGCCTGGCAAGTGAAAATAACCTGGGTTCTAATTTTGGTCCGTATTCTAGATTTCTCTTGGGGACAGTAGGTTTGTAAATTTCTCCTAAATTCCTACGGCGTCTGTCAGCTGATATTACTTGATTTTTATGAAAAACTCTCTATTTTCTGGGTTTGAGTACAGTATTGATAAATGTCTCCTTATTATTTGATTTGGATGGATACCTTGGATCATAATTTGTCACCCAGGCTATCTTTTTGTCTTTTTTGGTTTGTTTTTCTTCTGTGAGTATTGTTTTCCTATTTTCCTAGCCCCTTAATAAAGTTTTCTTTCCGCTTTGTGTGATAGTCCCCAAACCAGACATTGTCAAATATTTACTATATTCTTCTGTTCTAGTTTTTTGATGTATTATCCTCACTACACAGCATGCGTAGTCTAGTTTCCACACTGGGAATGAGTCCCTTGAAACACGGCAGGGAATGGCAGCTGTATGGAGGGGGGAGGTACGCATGGTTATGTTTTGAAAAAACGCATCTGTAATGATTTTGCCTTGTGAAATTTGAAGTTTTACAATCTAAATAGGTTACTTCTTTGCCACTGGTGATTGTCCATTATATGTTAGGTGGGTTCAGAGACTGGAGATGTTCTTTTGAACCTCTTACACATGGTTTTCATCAAGAAGGAAACAAAACCATCATCTCGAAAACCTGCTCCAGTCTAGATATCTGAATTGTTCATTTACTTCTTGGGGTACAGGGAAGAAATCATTGGTACTGGTGATGTTTCTACTAATTTTATATCAAGCTCTCCCATATAAAACATCAACATAAGTACATGAGTGTGCAGGCAGGTCCCATGTTAGGGCGTGCAAATACGTGGTTATTGTTGCCATCAGTAAACTCACACACATTTTCTGTCAGACAGATATCCAAGGCTTCCAACAGGCATCTGTTTTGAGGTATTACCAATAGGAGAAGGGTATAGTTTTAACATTTTTATCGATTGCTGGTAGTCCCATGTCATTATTAACGTTAGGGAATAAGGCCACTACATCACATACAACCAGTGTAGACTGAAGAGGGAGTGGGGCTATTTTATCATTGATCCATTGTATTTTTTAGGAAAGCTTTTGTATCTTTTTTGGTACATCAATTTGTCATTTAAATCACTAATTGTCGCTTGTATAAACTTAGAGAGGTTTTCAACAGGAGTCCCACACCCTGAAAGTAACAATCGTCTAGGGTAAGGTTCTTTTTATGTGTTTTATATTAAAGGTTTGCATTTCCCTGTTTTTTTATTTTTTAAATCATTTACATAGTGTTTAACATCTTCATTAATATCCCCTGTGCATGACCACTTATTGGACCATGCTCTTATTTTATCTTTGTTTTGAGGGATGGGGTTCACGGGTAGTATGTCATAAAAATCACCATTGTTAAGTTCATTAAACAATTGTTTTATCGTCTTCTCTCTAGAGCAGTAATAACTGTTACACCCGACGTATCTGCATAGCGACATGCTGCTCTATGAGTTAGAGGAAAGGCTCTTAGTTGTGACAGCGCTTTTCTTTGACCTTTTGTAAGATTGTCCTTTTATTTCCTTCTATTTATCTAGCTAAAAAGTCATTGGTACATGCCTGGATAAAAGTTTCCAGTGCTGGGTCTGTCCTTGGAGCTGGTCTGGTTGTAGACCTGTACCATGGTTGTTTGACGAAGTGTTCAGAATACCCGGCAGTTATCGTCGTCGTCTTGAAGTTGAAAATACCCGTGCCACCGAAGTCTCTCAGCCCAGGCGTGAGTTCCAATCACTTGATCACTGACGTCAAGGGGTTCTTTAGGTGTCGGGACAAAAACAGTCAGGTAGTCTACATATCGAAATTTGATCTTAGAGAGCAAGATTCACATTTTTTGTTAATACTACAGGATCATAAACTTCTAGTCTTCTCAGTTGGAGTAGTATATTTATTTTGTTCTATCTTGTTATTCTTTCCTTCCCTCTTTCTATTCTTTTCTATGCTGTCTTACTTGTTTGTTTTCACTCGGACATCTTCCGGATTGTATCTAATATATTATGCCGAAGTCATTTTTCGGGATCCTAACTTGAGTTGTCTACTTTTTTCTCTCGTCTGGCCTTGTCCACATTTTCATGTTTTGTCTTTTCTAAATCCTGAAGTTTTTTTTTTTTTCTAAGTTTAATTGAGTTGAAGTCTCTTTTCTCACCTTTCCGACTAATTCGTTGTCCTTTTTTTTTTTTACAATAATCTTTTAGTTGTATCGAGACACTGTTCTCTATACTCCGTGGTGCACAGTACCTGATTATAAATGTTAACCAAAATCCTGGAGCTGGGTGTTGTTTAAAGTATCTTCAATACTGCGACACAAGTCAAATTTATTAGCTTCAAAGGCCAAGTTGAAGTTTACTGCAAGTCCACGTGGGATGAGGTTCTTTTCTCGACAAAATCGCGGTTCGAAGAAAGAACATTTTTTTCAGTCTTAATCTCTGTACCTTTACGTGTGCATTTCGAAGTTGCCAATAGCTGGAGATTATACAATTTAAATGAAACTGTTGTTACTTCTGCTGTGTATTACTTACTCAAAGTTTTTTACCCCAGAAAGTAGATTTGGGAGGAGTGGTGACCAGCAAATCATTTGGACTGATCACTGAAGACTATATATATATATATTATATATATATTATATATATAGTCTTCAATGATCAGTCCAATATATATATATATATATTGGTATAGATATGTTGTGTGTTGTGTGGGTGTGTGTGTGTGTGTGTGTGTGTGTGTGTGTGTGTGTGTGTGTGTGTCTGTTTGTCTATTCTCTATCTATCTATCTCTAAGGGTCTCCAGCCGTAAAAAAAAAGCTGACCTTTCTCAACAGCAAATAACCAAGAACAGTTTTGTAGTAGAAAGTCTGATGGAGGTCATCACAGACCGAAATAAACTGTATCCATTGCTGGGCCCTGGTCCTCCACGTAAAAACTTGAAACCCTTAAAGAGTCCTCACGAACAAAGAATTACTTCTCATGTCTCCCTACCTTTAACCAGAAATTTTTTTTTTTTTTTTTAACAAAGTATATGTATTTCAGTGGGACAGATTTATATGGTCACTCCATTCCCTTTCTGGGAAGTTGAAGATACCTGGTCTGAGGTATCGTTATAGGTTTTCTAACTACACATGCATACAAAGAATAGGTCTTGAAAAGACTTATGTAAGGAAGAAGAAGAGAAGGGAAGGTGGTGACTGCAAGGGGCAAGTGGAGTAAAAAAAAAAAAAGGGAAAATGAAAAAAATAGGGCGTTAAAATGGTAAATATTAATTCTTTCTCAAGCAGCTTATTGGGCCACTAACGTCAGACAGAACCTTTTGTAATTTCTCTCTGGAGTCGACTTTCGTCTGTCTTCTGAATCAGATTTCATCAGTGGATCTGGCTGATTGTTCGGCCCTCCTTAGAATCAAATAGAGACATAATCTATCTTGCCTTTGTTTGTATTTCTCATCGGCAAGGGCTCAAGAATCAAGTTCAACGGCATTCCAAGCGGCCAAGTGAAGGATAAGAACGCAAAATGAAAAGACAATACTGTAAAGAAATCGGTTGGTTGAAAAATACATGCAGCAGGTACAGATTGAAATTCTAAGATCCTATGCGAAGGGATCGAGTTACAGATGCAAAGGTTGTCGAAAGGTGTCAGCAATCAGGGTAGTCAGCTCTTCCTTTTAAGGAGATGAATCATGCAAAAGTACTTAACAAAATGGTCACCCGTATATCAAAAATACTAGGGAACTAATGGTTAGTTATGTATCATATGTAGGGTATGCACAAGTGTGTGTGCGTATGTGAGGTGTAGTACTGTATGCTCTCTTTCTTTCTTCTATTTAATCTCGTCCACAACCTGGGTATACAGGATTAATGCCCAGTTATTAGAATTCATTCGGTTATGTGTGCCTGAGTAAAAGAATTAAAAAAAAAAACCCCACCTGTATTCTGAAAAAAAAAATGTACATGTACATTTGTATGCGTTAGATATGTGCCACTGTGTATTAATGTATTGATTTATGTATGTTAGTTGTCATTGTATGTTTGGACAATTAAAAAAAAGTAGTCAGCTCTACTGTTAAGTGACACAGGCATTATCAGTTACACCAGTGCTGAGAGGAGGCTAAGAACCATTCCAATAACGCGAGGAGGAAGAAATAAGTAGTCGGTCGGCAAAAAGTGTAAGCTAACACATCCATTATCATGGAAAACAACGGACTTTGTACAGATAGAAAAAAGTTAAGGGTGTCTCTTGCAGGAAATTGTAGGGGTGGGGGTGGGGTGTGGGAGGGGTAGGGGTAGGAGGAGTGAGGGGGGAGTAAGAAAAAGGGAATGGAAAAAAAAGAGAGGGCCGTAGACATGTGAAATTCTGAATGCTTCGCTAGACACGTAAGGGGTTGGGTTATCAAAGTCCGTCTTGGAAAACCCCTTTCATATAGCCTGTCAACTTCGCGCTTGCTAATCGGACTAACCGGTGGGACCTGATTGTGATGGTCCTCCTCCTGGGATTCAAATTGGATTCCAATGAAAACATACTACCTATAATTCTGTATATGTAATGGAGAGAGAGAGGAGAGAGTAGCGATCGATGAGGATTGGATGAGGAGACGACGAGATGAGAGAGAGAGTCGATGAGAGGATGAGGAGATTGAGAGCCCTTGGAGATTCAAGCCGATGACAACCAGAGCAACAGAGAGAGAGAATGCCAGCCATACAGACAGGCCACAGCACTGATGACAAACAGCACACAGCAGCCCGACACACACACACCACACAAACCACACACCACACACACACAATGCCAACACGGTCTGCCGTTACGGAGAGCAAGAGACAGAGAGAGAGAAGAGGAAGAGAGAGAGAGGACACAGTGGGGGGAAAGAGAGAGAGCGACGCAGACGTAGAATGAGCGCTCGAGAGGGAGGGAGAGACGAGAGAGAGAGATTGACAGCAAGAGTCGAGGTGATGACACAGAGGAGAGAGGTCGATGAGAGCCTGAGACAGAGAGAGGTGAGAAGAGGGATCTTGACTTTCCCGTTCCCGATTTCTCAGGGAGGGAGAGATTGGGACTGGACAGAAGAATGTTAAGGTGAATGCGAGAGAGAGATGAGAATTTGAGAACATGAAGGGACCGTGACGGAAATCGATGAGAGACCATTTGTATGCATCGAGTAAACGGAGACAGAGAGAGAGATTCCTTCTGACTCAGTGGAAATGAGTTGGACGGACAGTCAGACAGACCGACAGGTCCTTGTCTTTCAGGACGGAGACTTGAGAAGTGTGTTGGTATGCCGAGCACCTAACGTGTCAACCTGAGGAAGAGTTATCACACTTGCCACTGTTCCTGGTTGTATTTCTTCATGGGGAGACGGGCGAGGGGGTACAGAAGATTGTTAAGGGCTCTGCTTTTTATGGAAGGATACTGGAATCGAAACGAAGGGAAGCAATCGAATACTGTGTCCCATTGTATGCATCGAGGAAATTGTGGTGTCCATGTGTCCTTCCTCTGCATCAGTGGAAATGAGTTGCGGTTTCCAGTGTGGTCTGATGGGCAAAAGCTGACAAGGGTTCATGTCTTTCTAGTACGTTGCCTTGTCAACAATGCTGTGTGCTGCAGACGAAGTTTACGTCTTTCTTTTTCTTTCTTCTCTGTCTTTTCATTCGTTCAATGTCCTTAATTTCTGACTTTTGATTCCTTTGATTCTTTGATTTTTGTGCTTCCTAACTTTCTCTTAACATGTCTTTTCTTTCTCTCTCTGTCTTCATTCCCTTAATTTTAATCCTGTATATCATTCTGCCTTTTATGTCTTTATTGTCTTTCTTCTTTTCACTCTTCTCATTGCTTTCAATTTTCTCTTCGCCGTTTTTTCTCTTTCCCTGTGCTATTCCTTCTCTTCTTTTTTTTTTTTTGTTACTTTGCATATCTTTTGTGTCCTTTTCTTGTTTATTGTCTTTGTTTTTTGTTTTTTTTTTTTTGCCCCCACACCACCCCCCCCCCCCCTACCCTCATTAATTTAATTCTATCATATTTTACGTTCACCTTTTTATCCTTTTTTTTTCTATTTTGTTTCATTCTTTCTTGTTTGAAGTTTCTTTACTGTTTCTTTTGTTTCTCTCCTCTTTTATTTTGCTTTCTTCGTTTTTTTTTTTCTTTTTAAACCTTTTTTTGTCATTGTTTGTCCCAGATCAGTTTCTTTTTCGGGGGATGAGGAGGGTAAGGGAATAGGGAGAGGGGGAGGAGGAGGGAAAAAGGAAGGGGGATTGAAAAGGACGGGAAGGACAAGGGGGGGCGGGGGGGGGGCGGGGGGGTGACAAGGGGGGGGGGGGGGGGGGGCGGGTCATCTAGGGGGGAAACGGTTCATCTACAAACGATGCAATTATCATAGCACTTTGGATTTTGTGGCTGTTATGGCGTTGTTGTTGGTGTTGTTGTTTTGTTGTTGTTGTTGTTGCTTGTTGTACCTTTGTAGTCACCCTTTGACGTGACCAGTTTTATCGTGAAGATGAGCAAGTTTAACGAAAGCTGGCGAGTAACTGAAAGTACACAATGTGATAGTGAATAATGTAACATCGGCGGTGCAGCAGTCAGCTGTTTTGTTCTTGATCATCAGCTTCACTGTCAACACGGAACAGATATGAGAACTGCTAAGCGGGTGACAGTATCAGTATCTTCTGAAATATAGCTGTTTATGCGGTTTTATGCAGTGCGTGTGTGAGTGCGTGCGTGCCGTGCGTGTGTGTGTTGTGTGTGGTGTGTGTGTGTGTGTGTGTGTGCATGTGTGTGTGTTGGTGTGTGAGTCGTGCGTGTGTGGGGTATGGGTGTGGAGGAGAGAGAGGGAGAGGAGGAGAGAGAGACGGTGTGATTTGGGGAAGTAGATGTGACTTTTGAGAGAGAGAGAGAGAGAGAGAGGAGATACGCGAGGATCGAGAGAGGAGAGAGAACGAGAAGGGGGGTTGGGTTGTTATACGAATGTGCTATAGGTACACAACATAGGGACAAAAAAACTTCACGTATCTTATTATCTGGGTCTCTTTCCTTTCAAACAAAAGGAACTCATGAAGAGGGGTTCGTTCTAAACAATTCACTTATAACCGATTAGGCTAATGAGACCAAATCATAAACAGGATAAAGAAAAATAAACAACCGTGGAGAGCATGAAATGTTTGTGTGTGTTGGTGTTTACCAAGTTTTGCCTATGCGCATGGATATTACAGATTAAAAGTCTGTGTGTTTCGGAAGAACTTAGCTGCTCATCTGAAGATTGGAGTCTGTAAGAACCAGGCAGAGTGTAAACACAGAATTGTAAAACGTAGCAGCTCGCTGAGCAGCACACTGAGATGCTTCTCCTCTCGTTGAGTTTTCTTCTATCAATGCATGTCTTTCAATTCTTCCCTGTGTACAAACACATTGGCAGTGGCACTCCTATTATCAAGTGTTAGCAATGAAACATATTATCGAAGAAGTTTGCTTCGGAAGAAGTTATTTTCATCGTTCAAAACATGGAAGTAATCAACACTCTCATTCCACCTTCCGTCCTGAATATGCATTGTAAAGTCATAAGAACCTAAGTTTGCCTAAGGATAGAGGTGACAGATGCTGTCATATACATCTATGAGAACAGACATGTCTACGAAATTCTAAAAATGAAAGCGCGTGGTGTATGGTTACAACAAAAAGGGAAACGACACAAATACAACCCTACTGTGTCCATTCACAAGGTGCATAGATCGAGTTGGAGCCGTGTCCCATACCCAATGGCCACTTTATGTGGTGGTTCTCCAAAACAACCAAAACTGATCAATTGGATTCCTCTCAGCTGGCTCCTACACGAGATTGCTGAAAAAAAACAAATAAATCCAAGGAATAGCACACACACACACACACACACAACCAACACAAAACACACACACCCACACACACACACAACACAAGCACGCACGCACGCCACGCGCACGCACACACACACACCCACACACACACACACACACACACACACACACACACCAGGTCTTGCTGAATCGACCCTCATAGTGAAAAAAGACTTACCTGCTTTAGGCTCAGAGATGTGCAACAGCAAAACCTCCAGTCCATCGGATGAAAATAACAAAATGATGATTTCACACAAATCTTCAATTAAACCTCAGAAGCTGAGGTCAGAGGCTAATGGATGGAATAATAGGTACCATAACAAATGTGTGGCTGTCACTGCCAGCTGGCGCCAACTGGTGCCTCTGCAGGTTAACATCAGCCTTCGTTGAGCCGGTGCGTAGCTAAGGCAGCTGACGAAAAGAAATCTACAGTTCCTCAGGAATCATTCATAGTGCCATTACCAACCATAATAGCACGAAGGTTAATATCTCCTCATTTTTGCAACATATGCTGAACTTACAAATCAGTTTAGCTTGTTTATCACATAAAGGATGTAACTCCCAACTTGACTTCATCCTCATGCAAGAAACTAGTCTGCATATCTAAAACGGTGATGTGATGGATCTTCTAGTGTGACATCGGGATTTGATGATAGATTTGCGCACATTCCCTAGGAATGTCTGCTAAGTTTCAGACAAAAAATCTGATGATAACGGCATACCTTTACCCAGCGCAGCGAGCCCCTCGTAATCAAGCTTTGACTGATGGCAACCATGACTATTAAAGCTGTGCCACAACATTTGGTCACGGGATACAAATTCAAACCCATACGCACTTATCATCAGTATATCTGTTTCGATTAAACTTTGAAACGAGGTGGACCACACCCACCATCCCATACAATATCATTCAAACAGGTTCTAACAAACCTCTATACTACTGGGATTGCACACATTTTTGTTCTAATACTTACTTTGTTTTCCAAGCATGTTGTGTTTTTTCTGTTAATATTTCCATTACCTTACCTGACATATGACAGATGCGGGAGAAACAAAAGACGAAAGTAACAAGGGGTGGTTTGCAAATACAATGTATAAGTACAATATCTCACCAAGAGTTCATTATGTACTGTCCTTGCACCTCTGCAAAGCTGTAGACAGTAACTCGTTAATTCTCGAGTTTACTAACAATGTTACAGTGGATTTTAATTAAGCACATAGATTGATACCACACACACACACACACACACACCAACCACACACCACACACACACCCCACACACACACACTGTAGTGTGCAGACGTTTTGTTAAATGGCTTTACGCGACAAAGTACTGTAAAGACATTACAGTTGTGTCTGCCTGCAGAAGGACCAATTGAGTAAATACT
>JADBJO010009767.1:0-15000 GCA_016801955.1 Conus betulinus
CGCAACACTACCGCTAAAACATATGGCGACGTCTGGTGTTTAACAACACACACACACACACACACACGCACACACACACACACAAGCCCCATGTGGATGGCTGACACAATAATGAGCGCAGTCGCGCACATCTCTGTCCCACACCTGGATGACCTCTGACCCCGCGGCATGTATGCATGCAATGACTGATTTCAGGCCTGGATGTGTGGGCCTTCATCACAATGCCCTGTCTCACACAGGTCAACAATGTGCTGGAAGGGACCGGGGGGGGGGGGGGAGGGGGCTGGGGGGGGGGGGGGGTGGTGTAAAAGGCAAGGTAGCGATGGAGATTTTGCATGACCGGGTCAGGATGCAGATCAGGGGAAGAAGGTGGATGAAAGTGGGTGGGGGGGGGGGCTGGGGGGGGGGGGGGGGGGGGGGGATAGGTTGGGGAGGGAGCCGTAGGAGAGAGTGGGGATACAGAGGGGGGTGGATGGTGAGTGCATGCGTCTCAGCTTGCTTATGTTATTCTGAATTAAACTTGATTGATTGGTTGGTTTTATTATTACTATTGATCTCATTTTCAGTCTTTGTGAGTAAGACAGAGAGGGGGGAGAGGGATGGAAAGAGTGAGACAGAGACAGAGAGTGAGAGGGGAGGAGAGGGAGAGAGAGATTTGGAAGGGAGAGAGTGAGAAAGAGAGAGAGAGAGGAGAGAGAGAGAGAGAGAGAGAGAGAGAGAGAGAGAGAGAGAAAGGCAGGCACATAAACAGCAGCAAGTGGGTGCTAGGGTATGGTAGAAAAGACATAAAGAAAGAGAGAGACAGACAGACAGACAGAGACAGACAGACAGACGGACAGACAGAGAGACAGAGAGAGACAGAGACAGAGAGAGGGGTAGAGTGGGAGAGAGAGACAGAGACAGGGAGACAGAGACACAGAGAGAGACAGAGAGAGAAGGAGAGTGAGTGAGAGAGAGACAGAGAGTGAGAGAGAGAGAGAAGAGAGAAAGAGAAAGAGAGAGAGGGGTGGTACTGACAGCAATGTTTTCCTTGGAGCATAAAAACATTGAGGCTGTACAGATACTGATCAGCCATTTCACCCACACCACTTTAACTACCGGACATAAAAACTGGCAGGCAGAGTGGGTGAGGCGTCCTTGTAACTCCATTGGGTCGACTGTGGTTGTGAGTTCAATCCTCCGGACACTCCCAAACTGAAATCGACATTCTTGCTATGTACTTGAATGTGTTGTGTTCTGGTGCGATCAGCGTAGTCTTAGACAGCCTCCCCCACACACACACCCCCACCCCCACCCCCATCCACTCTTCCTCTGTCCAAGGTGAATTTGTCCTGTCTATAACATCATGTGATAAGGATCTCAGCATTAAATATGGACGCTGCCAATAAAAAAACTGAGAGAAGATCAGTTGTAATGCAGTTGTAATCTGATGTAAACAAACAAACATCCAAACAAAATGAAGAGGTCGACACAAGCTGAAAGTTTCAAACACCAATCAGTACTTTGATTCCAACCAGCTGGATGCATACATTTTTTCTGATTGGTACTTGACAAAATCAAATCCGCCTGTTCATAAACTCAGAATATACATATTTAGAAGGCACGGTGCAGAAAGTGACCTCCGTGAAACAAAGGGAAGGGGAATGTGGGGGGAGGTGGGAGGGGGGGGTGCAGGTGTGGAACAGGGCCAACGCGACAACAACAAAAAATGTTGTTTTCAATATGGCGTCCACTGGGACAAATGAATCGGAACTTCACAGCAACACGGAAGTGAAGCGACAAGAAGGTGAAGATCAAATCTGACTGCAACGTGAAGATAATGCAGCTATCGTTAAACACATTGACAAAGTATGGTCTTTAGGAGACACAAAAAGTACACGCTCACCCCCAACACACACACACACACACACACACACACACACACACACACACACACACGCACGCACGCACGCACGCACACACACACACACACACACACACACACACACACACACACACCGCCTCCTTACCACCATTCCCACCCCCCTCCACATACGCAGGGTTTAACTCACCATTGTAGCTATCAAAATAGATCTCTGTTTCCACGCCTGGTTGAACTCCAGCCCCTTAGCCTTCGATTCATGCATGGTTGATTTCAAGTCTTGCTGTGCAGGCCTTCATTTGAATGTCGTATTACCCACAGGTACATAGCGCTGGAAGGCATGGAGAGAGGAAGGTGAGGTGGGGTGGGGGGGGGGGGGGGGGGGGTAGTGGTGGACAGTGTCAGGGTGATGCACTAGAGGAAGGGAGAGGGAGAAAGATGCGAGCATGGAGGTAGGAGGGAGGGGGATGAGGATGTTTCAGGCGTCTGTCTTAGCTGAACTTCATTGAATGTGTGTGTGTGTGTGTGTGTGTGTGTGTGTGTGTGTGTGTGTGTGTGTGTGTGTGTACTATCGTTCTTTTTTCAACCATGGTCAATAAACGATACAGACAGAGACAGACAGTCACAGTCACAGACACGCATACACGTACTGGCGTGTACACAACACACACACACACACACACACACACACACACACACACAGAGAGAGAGAGAGAGAGAGAGAGAGTGAGAGGGACTGAGAGAGAGATGAGAGAGAGAGAGGACGAGAGAGAGAGAGAGAGAGAGAGATGAGCATGTGATGGACAGACAGATTGACGGATGGACAGACAGACAGACAGACAGACCAACAGACAGCCAGAGAAAGAGAGATAGAGAGAGAGAGAGAGGGGGGCAAACAGACAGGCAGACACGCAGACAGACAACACAGACAGACAGACAGACCGTCAAGACAGTCAGACACTCTGACAGACAGATATCAGTTTATGTACACATAGACCATTATGATCTTTGGAACATGAAACGCTTCACCACATCACCACCCAAAAGATAACAACGACCATCGTCACAGACCTGACCAGACTGTGACAGAGGAAGGGGGAGGGGAGCGGGAAAATGAGAAAGGGGGGGGAGGGGGGGGGAGTACAGATACTGATCGGACATTTCACCGACAACGGCTGAAACACAGAACATAACGATAGGCTGTAATGCGGTATATAGATGTCTGGTGAACTTAGTTTTGAATGGCGGACATTTCAGTGATAGTTCCTCCCTTCTAGACGCTTTCAGACCAAAACTGATATTCTGACTGATATTCCACAATAATATGTGCTCGTTCTGGTGGTATCATCAGTAAGACACACACACACACACACACACACACACACACACACACACACACACACACACACACACACACACACCACACACGCTCTCTCTCTCTCTCTCTCTCTCTCTCTCTCTCTCTCTCTCTCTCTCTCTCACCAGACTAAGACTGGCATTCTGATTGGTATTCCACAATAACGTGTGCTTGTTCTGGTGGCTTCATCAGTAAGACAGACACGCTCTCTCTCTCTCTCTCTCTCTCTCTCCCTCTCTCTCTCGCTCTCTCTCTCTCTCTCTCTCTCTCTTTCACCAGCTTATCTGTCCCTGTAAAAGCTTAGAGAAGACCAGTGTACTGTGGTCGTATTTGGATATAAACACAGACATAAAGTTGGTGATCAACCCTTGGTGCCTGGCACAATTCCACTGAAAGCTGGGAAGGGTGGGGGTGGAAAGTGAAGAGGATGGATGTCAGGAGGGGGGGGGGGGGGGTGGGGGTGGGGGTGAGGCAGAAAAAAGAGACAGGGCAAGGGGGTGAGGTGAGAAGGGGTTACAAAACGCCAATCAAAGTTTTGTTTCAGATCAGCTGTGCACACACACACACACACACACACACACACACACACACACACACACACACACACACACACACACACACACACACACACACACACACACACACACACACACACACACACACACACACACACACACACACACACACACACATACACACACATACACACACACACACACACACACACACACACACACTCACACACACACACACACAAGATAGATAGATATATAGATAGATAGATAGATAGATAGATAGATAGATAGATAGATAGATAGATAGATAGACAGACAGATAGATAAATAGATAGACAGATAGATAAATAGATAGACAGATAGATGTAGATGTATACACACACACATATATATTTACATCCCTTTATGATGGTTTGGTAAAGAAACCGATTCTGAATATGACAAGCAAAGGACATTGAAACTTTGAAAACCCGCCATTTTGTTCCTGTGTAGAGATGCCATTCGTCTTACAGGATCAACAGGAAAGTCTGTGACTGGATGAAGGCAGTGGTGGCAGGACAGGAGTCAAGGGTGGGACGGAAGGATGTTGGGAGATGGGGAAGAGACAGTGGCGAGAGTTAGGTCGAAATAGCCGCTCATTTCATGCACCGATGAAGAAATGTTAACGTCTTATGGTGCACGAAGAAAGATAGCGGTGGTAGGCCTAGATCATCATAAAAGATGTACATTCTGTTCTCAAACTAATGGTGGGACATGACAGGAAAAAGGGGGGTTGTTCATAAAGACTACATTTCCCCCTTATTTGTATGTAAGACTCAGTGAAAGTATACATAGAAGAAGTTTCTGACTTGAATATTAAAATGTGAACACCCTTTAGCCTAAATGTCATGTGGGCTGTGAACTGTAAGCAGTTCATTGTGTCTAGGGCACTCTGTTGTGGGAGATGGAGACTACACCTCTACTTCCAGCAATGTAACCTTCCCTGAATTAAATTTATAAGAGTACTTGTATCGCGCCTACCCTCGGCCAGAGACCAGTCTCTAAAGCGCTTTACAATCTGCATTCACAACGGGCTGCCTACCTGGGTAGAGCCAACTGAAGGGCTGCCTGCTAGCGCTTCATTCAGTCGTTTCCCGCGTCATTCAGTCCACATCATTCATTCAATTCAACAACTCTTCCATTCTTTCCATCTTTGATGCAGGGCGCATGCTATGTGTAACGCGTCATCCATACCAACTACCAAACAAGCCTTCACTTCGGAAAGTTGGTGATGGGGATTTTACATGTGTACAAGATGTTATGCGTGCGTTTCACACACGGAAACCTCGGTTTATAGTCTCATTTGAAGGGCTGTACAGAAAATGGAGTCAGAACTGATGTTTACTCCGAGGGGAAAAAAATCTCTGTACAGAAACGGCCCCAGCAGAGATTCGAATCTACAACCCCAGGATCACCAACTGAGCTATTCCAGCTCCCATTTACAACTGGGAGGACAGATCGGGTTTTAAAGCTCATCAACATTTGATTCTATTACTGGTTCAAAACTCAAATCCATCAGTGCCACGGCCACGTGATCTAAGCATTTGACTGTGGACCCTGTATGTCAGAGATGATTTCGTACAACCATCGTCTTTACTTTTCCACTCAGTCTCCTACATTCACTTTGTGTCAGGTGATCTAATTTCCTGAAGTCTGTCTCTGTCTTGTCCTAGATATCTGATAACTTGTCATTTGCTTGATTCCTCCCACCTCCCCCCCCCCCCCCCTGCCCCCCCCCCCCCCCCCCCCCCCCCCCCCCCCCCCCCCCCCCCTCCCGAAACTGCCAGTGTCTTGTGATTGATACCAGATAACTTGTCATTTGCTTGGTTCCCCCCCAAACTGTCACTGTCTTGCGATTGATACCTCCTAACTTGTCACTTGCTTGGTTCCCCTCAAAGTCTGTTACTGTCTTGTGATTGATACCTGATAACTTCTCGTTCGCTTGATTCCCCCAAACTGCCAATGTCTTGTGTTTGATACATAATTGAAAACCTGTGAACAAGGAACATACCATGCTGAGAAAGGAAGAGAAGGGGTGAGCCTGGAAAATGAGTAGGGTAAAAATTGATGAAAAAACAAAAATCAAAAATCGGGGGAACAGCCCTGAGGGTAAAAAAGGGGGAAATGCACACCAACAGAGAAATACAACCAAGGGCAGACAGTTTTTAATCATATTTCAAATGTAACACCACAATCATTTGAAACACATTACAAAGTGTTGTGTTAAAAGGATAGAAAAGACTCACGCCTGGTTGAGCTCAAGCCCCAATGCTTTCACTCATGCATGGCTGATTTCAGGGTTTTGCTGCACAGGCCTTCAACGGAAGGTTTCATTTCCCACAGGTAAACAGCGCTGGAAGGCATAGAGAGAGGAAGGTTTCATTTCCCACAGGTAAACAGCGCTGGAAGGCATAGAGAGAGGAAGGCTTCATTTCCCACTGGTAAACAGCGCTGGAAGGCATAGAGAGAGGAAGTTTCATTTCCCACAGGTAAACAGCACTGGAAGGCATAGAGAGAGGAAGGTTTTTCATTTCCCGCTGGAAGGCATAGAGAGAGGAAGGTTTCATTTCCCACAGGTAAACAGCG
Source organism: Conus betulinus (assembly GCA_016801955.1). Taxonomy (NCBI): domain Eukaryota; kingdom Metazoa; phylum Mollusca; class Gastropoda; order Neogastropoda; family Conidae; genus Conus; species Conus betulinus. Next base: position 6,359 of record JADBJO010009767.1, read on the forward strand.
CTGGAAGGCATAGAGAGAGAGAAGGTTTCATTTCCCACAGGTAAACAGCGCTGGAAGGCATAGAGAGAGGAAGGTTTCATTTCCCACTGGTAAACAGCGCTGGAAGGCATAGAGAGAGGAAGGTTTCATTTCCCACTGGTAAACAGCGCTGGAAGGCATAGAGAGAGGAAGGTTTCATTTCCCACTGGTAAACAGCGCTTGAAGGCATAGAGAGAGGAAGGTTCATTTCCCACTGGTAAACAGCGCTGGGAAGGCATAGAGAGAGGAAGGTTTCATTTCCCACTGGTAAACAGCGCTGGAAGGCATAGAGAGAGGAAGGTTTCATTTCCAACAGGTAAACAGCGCTGGAAGGCATAGAGAGAGGAAGGTTTCATTTCCCACTGGTAAACAGCGCTGGAAGGCATAGAGAGAGGAAGGTTTCATTTCCCACAGGTAAACAGCGCTGAGAGAAGGAAAGAGAGAAAGAAAGAGAGAAGGTGGAAGTGGGAGTCAGGGTAGATGTGGGGGTTGTACATGACTGTGACAGACTGGGTGTACAGGGGGTGTGCAGTAGAGAGAGAGAAAGAGACAGAGAGACAGGCAGACAGACAGACGTACAGACAGAGAGAAAGAGAAATGGGGAGAGAGAGAGAGAGAGAGAGAGGAGAGAGAGAGAGAGAGAGAGAGAGAGAGAGAGAGAGAGAAATTGGGAGAGAGAGGGGGGGAGGATGCAAGGTGCAGAAGATGGGGGGAGTGATAATGTGGGCTAGGGAGGGGGTGGTGTGAAAGAGATGCGTGTGACTAAGCTCATTTATCATTACTTTTTATTTTTCTTTTGTTGAACTTCATTTGATTGTTTTGAATTGTTGTCTTTTTGTACTGTTTTAAATCTGTTGACAAGTGAAACACAAACATACGCATGCACGCACGCACACTAAAACACACACGCGCGCGCGCGCACGCACACACACACACACACACACACACACACACCACACACACACACACACACATATACACAACACACACACACACACACTAACAATTCACACACCACAAACACACACACAGAGAGAGAGAGAGGAGAGAGAGAGAGAGAGAGGAAGAGAGAGGAGAGAGAGAGAGACGAGAGCATGTTATTCATAATTCTCACACAGGTAACGCGTTTTCCGCGGTGCATGTGAACTTGCGCCACAACATTACCCTGAGGCGGGGTCTAACATCTAACGGAGCTGCCTTGATGTGAGTGAGACAGGGTGGAACAGACACTCATCAGACATTACCTGAGGCGGTAACATCTAACGGAGCTTTCCTGATGTGAGTGAGACAGGGGTGGAACAGACACTCATCAGACATTACCCTGAGGCGGGGTAACATCTAACGGAGCTGCCTTGATGTGAGTGAGACAGGGTGGAACAGACACTCATCAGACATTTCACCCACACCCCTGGAGCTGCATGACATAACACTGGACACTGAGATGGGGTGGGAACATCTGTGGAACTTGACGGGTTTGAGCGTCACACTTCTACCTTCCAGGGGTTGTGAGGTTAAATCCTCTTGATGATTGGACATGTGGTCATTCTGCTGGCATAAGGGTAGTATTAGACACCCCCCCCCCTCCCCCTTCTAACTACTACCCGTCGCCAACTCCAGGGTTAGTTGTTTCTGTCTGTAACATCGCCTGTCATTGGTGTTGCATCTGAATGTAAGCAAGCACAAGCAGCGGGTGAGATTCAGCATCGCATTACACTTGTCTGACATGAGCAGCAACAACAACAACAACATGATGAAGGTCATCTCAACCCATGTTGGACTCGGGTCGTTTTGGAGCTTTGATCAGTCAAAATGGGGAAAGAAGCGGAAAAAGGGGGGAGAACAGGTGGGGGAGGGGAGGAGGGATGCAAGAGAAGGAAAGGTGGGGAAGATGGAGGATGAGAGGGAGGGATCACAAGCATCAGTCCATACCTGCCTCCTGTCAGCCAGATGTAGATCTCCTGTTGACTAATTAGTAAACAAATCATTCCAGTGTGTACACAAAAAGGTAAAGTTATAAACACTTTGAAAGACCCCTCTTACTCCAACTTTAGGTTACCATGCGTTTAAAAGAAAAGAAAGGAAGGAAGGAAGGAAGGAAGGGAAAAGAAGAAGGAAGGAAGGGAAGAAAGAAAAGATGGAGGAGGAAGGAAGGAAGGAAGAAGGAAAGGAAGAAGAGAAGAAGAAAGAAGAAAGGAAAGAAAGAAAGAAAGGAAGGAAGAAAAAAAGGAAGGGGAGAAAGAAAGAAAGGAAAGAAAGGAAGGAAAGGAAAGAAGAAAAAGAAAGAAAGAAAGAAAGGAAGGAAGGAAAAAGAAAGAAGAAGAAAAAGGGGAAAAGAAACGAAGAAAGAAAAGAAGGAAGGAAAGGAAGAGAAGAAAGAAAGGAAGAAAGAAAGAAGAAAAGAAAAGAAGGAAGAAGAAAGAAAGAAAGGAAGAAGGGGTGAAGAAAGGAAGAAAGGAAGAAGAAAGCAAGAAAGAAAGAAAGAAAGGAAGAGGAAAGGAAGAAAGAAGAAAAGAAAGAAGAAAGAAAGAAAAAAGAAAGGAAAAACAGAAAAAAGAAGAAAGAAAAGGAAAGAAAAGAAAGAAAGAAGGAAAACAACAGAAAAAAAAAAAGCATAATGAGGTGGGGTGTGGGGGTGGGGAGAGAGGTAGCAGTGGGAGGACCAGGGACGGCATGTGACAGCCAAGGGAGGAGAGTGAAGGGAAAATGACAGCAGGGCAGGTGCGTGAAAAGATGGAAAGGGGCACAGAGAAACGAAATCCACACACCCAAGGACCGAACCCGCAAAAGAAGAAAAACACCAGAAGGCAGAGAAGAGGGGCAGAGGCAGAGGTGATGGGATGAAGCTGGAACTGATTTAACAAAAAAAAAAAAAAAAAAAACTGGAATGAAGGGATGGACATTCTGACACCGTCAGGTAAATGCAACGTAGGGGAGACAACTTTCACTATAATTCAAACGCTGCCATGATGGGAAACATTACAATGTTTGGATTTTTTAAGGCGCATATGCACCTTAGGCTTCAAACCCTTTTACGAGCGATCTAACAGTTATCTTTCCCACGTCTTTTTTAACACACAAGCAATTTATATAAAAGACGTGATATTTTTAAATACGTATCTGCTACTCAACAGTAATGCCACTTTTATCAAAAGAAATGCTATATGTCGTGTTCAACCTAAACAAAGAAAAACCACAAACACACAAACAAACAAACCACCAAAACAAAACAAAACAACTCTTGCGGGATTTAACACCTTATCAGAGCTATCACCCACACCTCTGTTCCACGCCTGGTTGAACTCCAGCCCCTCAGCCTCTGGTTCATACATGGCTGGTTTCAGATCTTGCTGTGCGGGCCGTCATTTGAATGTCCCATGTCCCAAAAGGTAAACAGCGCTGGAAGGTATAGGGAGGTGTGAGAGGCGGAGTTGTGTTGCGGTATGGCTATGTGGAGCGGTGGAGGGAAGAGAGGAGGTTGGGTTGGAGGGGGGGGGGGGGGGGCCAGATTTGTGAAATGGTGGTCACGGGGGGGGGGGGGGGGGGGGGGGGGGGGGGGGGGGGGGGTAGGTGGGGGGGGGGATGGGGGGGGGCTGTAGGTTAATGTGGCTCTGTTTGTTTTTTTTGAAGAGGAGAGAGATGAATTTCGTTTTTTTTTTTTTTTTATCCTGAGTTACAAGAGAGAGAGAGGGAGAGAGAGAGAGAGAGAGAGAGAGAGGAGAGAGAGAGAGAGAGAGACAGACAGACAGACAGACAGACAGACAGACAGACAGACAGACAGACAGAGACATACAGACAGACATACAGACATTACACACACATACACACACACACACACACACACACACACACACACACACACACACACACACACACGCACGCACGCACGCACGCACACAGAGAGACACAGACAGACAGACAGACAGACAGACAGGACAGGCACCAGACAGACCAGACAGACAGACAACAGAAAGAAGACACAGACAGGTGGTACAGAACACTTGGACATGGGACAAGAGAGAGAGAGAGAGAGAGAGAGAGAGAGGAGAGAGAGAGAGAGAGAGAGAGAGAGAGAGAGAGAGAGAGAGAGAGAGAGAGAGAGGTAATTTACACGCAAGCCAAAACATTCCTCGGAACGTTAAACTTTCCACCTAACCGTCACCCGGAGGTGACACTGACCAACAGATCAGACCAGTGTGTGAGAGGGGTAGGGGGCACAGATACTGATCGGACATTTGACGGACACCATCCCCCATCTACATAAAGATGGTCAGTTTATTGGGGTGGCACGTTCGACGTGTACTGAAAGACCCCATTGGCGTTGGCGTTGAGAGTGAGTTTTACGTCCTATCGGCCTGAGGCCCTTAAGGACATGAATACTACAAACGTAGGTCTGCATCATTAGTGGCAACTACTGTCGCTGGCAGTGGTGGGTGAGTTTCATTCATGTGGGGTCGTCGGGTTTCTGTCTCTCCCAGCTCTTGTTCCTCTTGAACGTTGGCTCAATTCTGGTTGTTGGTCGACCAACGATGGGCGTGCTGTGTATGTTGCCCTCCTTTCCCCAATCATCATGCTGTCTTTATGACCACCAGGCGACCTTCTTCATGCTCTGGTGGCGATGGTCCTGTGCCGCGTGAGGCCGCCTCAAGGAGGGAGCAGGACGAAAGTCGCTGGAGCGCTGCACGAGTCCCTAATATTCGGCGGGTACTCGCAGACTGCGGCAGAGCGGGCAAATGTTTCAGCCCAATCCCATAAGGAGTGCCCCCATGTCTGCCCCAGCTCTGAACATGGTTACCCAGGCCACGGTGATTGCAGTCAGGCAGCGCTCCATCGCCGATCACCCCACATCTCCAGGAGCCGTCCCCTTGGCGACACAGGCTAGATCCATCATCACCCATATGGTTGGAAGGTTGACTGCGCCACCCGACACTGACCTCTCTCGCATCAGTGTCCCTCATAGGAGAGCTGCCACCTGTCCCCAGGCGTCCGCTGCTACACCACACTCGCAGCGAGCTGAGAAAGACTCCAATCTTCCAATGATTTCGAATGCGATTCCCCAGATGCAACCCCCCCCCCTTCCCCCCTCAAACGAACGGACATTCTCGCTGTCCTTGAGGTATCATCGTTCTAGTATAACTAGTGTTGTGCCCGCTAACCACCTCCTCCCACCCCACATCCTTCTCCCATCTCTGCTTCCCCCCACCCCCCCAAAACGCCTGTCCCAAAGTTAGTAGCGTCCCTCTTTGATATTACTTGATGTCGACGTTAAACTTTAATTTAACCAGCTGATACCCTAGAGAAGACTATTGTCAGATTGAAGTAACTTGATGTCAACTAAACATGGAGATAGAAGTAACTTGATGTCAACTAAACATGGAGAAGGTAGCACAACCCTCTGGTACTGTACACCTCCCATTGAAAGTTCGGAATCATGTGGCCTGATCTATAGCAACGTGCAGCTTGGTATGTATTATGAGATACATCAATCAGAGAGACAGACAAAACCAAAAGACAAAGCTTGGCACATCAAAGAGAAAGAGCCAAACCAGAAAACAAAGTGTCGTACATCAATTAAAGAGGTGAAGATGAATCCAAAAGACAGAATTCTGTATGTAAATCAAAGAGGCAAAGATGAAACCAAAAGACAAAATTTCGTATATAGATCGAGAAGATAGATGATACCAAAAGACAAAATTCCGTATGTAAATCAAAGATGCAGATGAAACTGAAAGACAAAATTTCATATGTAAATTGAAGAGACAGATGAAACCAAAAGACAAAATTTTGTATCAATCAAAGAGGTTGTCAAGGGAGCGAAACCCCACAAAAGTCCTTAAGCACTTTAGAGGAAAGGGGCGCTGCGCGCGTGGTAGAGAAATAGGTAATGGGCTGATTAGCCATACGCCCTCACCTAGCGCATGCGACCGAACTGTGTCAAGGAGGTTGAAGTGGTCAGGTGACAGATGTAACCTAATGTAGTGAGGACCCTCCCGAGTTCGAACCTTCCTGATAACGAAAGGGAGGGAAATGTAACCACTAGGACCTTGGAGCATCGGGGGGGGGGGGCTGGCGCTAAATACTCAGTCAGCTGAAGCTGCTTTGTAGACAGACCTTGAAGAGCACAAGTCTTGGGCTTGTTCAAATGTTACTGGTATTGCTGTAGGGCACTGTGTTGAGGCTTTGTCAGGCTGGTTGAATGCGTGTGGGCGTTGCTGTCATAGCTTTCTCTAGAATAATTACTTTGTTAAAGTGGCTCCCAGAGTTGGCAGGAATTGTCAATGTCCATTTGGTGTGTGCATATGCATGTATGAGTGCAGAGAGAGCCCTTGATGTGTTAAGCCTGACCAATAATACATCAGCTCAGTGCACTTAAGCAATACCATCATGATTTCGCCCGTCCTGGACAATGTGGCGAGCCTGCCAGGATTGCATGGCCCAAATTAGTCTCAGGAGGGAAACAAAGACAGTGCTAGAGCAGTGCTGGGGGCGAAGCATCTACTAAACGCAATTAGCTCTTCCTTATTATTTCCTTTAGTTCTTTGAGTGTTGAGTATTGACATATGTTGTATTAATCAAAAGTCGTTCCGAAAAAATGAAGAACGAGGTTCTAGCCCTAACTCAGAGAAGCTGTGGTTTAAGATTAAGGCTCCTTTGTGTTCGGAACACTACCATTGGTTTGTGTACTCATAGTGGTTTGATATATCAGCTATTTTTACAGACTTTTTCCAGGTTTATATACATAACCATTTTAGTAGTGCTAAAAACACATCGAGAAAAAAATGAATGGCTGAAGAAAGTTTTACTCCCATTGAGAAACTGATGAGTTTCAGAGAGAAACTACGCTGTACAGGAGATGAACTGCATAAGTTCATAGAAACTCAGCAAATGACTGAGAGAGATGAAGGGTTGAATGGAGGAAGTTGGAAAAAGGAATGTATAGAGGTAGAAACAGCAAGAGCAGTTGCAGAGAGTGCGACCATGCCAGTCTCAATTATGATACCCCACTAAAACGGGGCTGGCTGCAGCCGAAATTGAAATGGTCCTGCAAAAAAAAAAAAGTCTGGTGGTGTGAACGTGTGTCGTGTATGCGTGACATAGCTGGTTGTATGCTATGTGTAGAAAAGAAAAGGGAAAGAATTTTCCGTAGAAACGGAATGTTTACGCATATGACCACACTACTCAGAGCTGGTGGAGATTTCAAGTTTGCATTGATATTCGTTAAGGCTTTTAGAATGTGTATATTCATTTTTCGATATTTTTGTTTACAGGGTAGAATTGTATGCGTTCTCCTGTGTAAGTAGGCAAAAGATAGACCTAATTAGAGTTGGTTTTAAATGAGAGAATTATGAGAGTTTTTTTTGATTAGCAGTATACCCCCACCTAGTGCACCTGTGGCCAACTGGTCAAGGCTGTTAGTGGTCAGGTGAGAGATGGCACGCTAGACGTAGGAGGAGACTCCCTGAGTGTGACACCTTCCGATAGTGACGGGGAGCGGAAATGTACCCCCCAGGGAACCTCCCCCATCTCGGTAGGTTCTAAATACTCAATTCAACTGCAGCGCTTTCCAACACTTGAAGAGCAGAAGTCCTTGGCTCGTTCAGATTAGTACTGCCATAGGGCCCTGTTTGATGCTAGGTCCGGAGCGCTGTTTGATGCGTCGTGTGGACGTTGTTTGTCATAGCTATTCTCTGGAATGATGAACCTGTGTCAACGTGGCTCCCCCCCCCCCCGGGGGGAATTTCTTGATGTCCACATGGTGCAAAGTGAAGTGTGTAAATGCTGATTTGGCAGAGTGTGCGAACGGGAAAATTCAGTGTACTTTGAACAAGGTGGTGGAGACGCCACGTAAGCAAAGTTGCCTTTCCCGCCTCCTTGAATGTGTTTTAGCCAATGCAGGCATTGTCTTCAAAGTGGGGGGGAATTGTCAAGGGAGCAAAACCTTTCACAAAGGGCCATAAGCGCTTAAGAGGAAAGGGACCCCGAGCGGGGTAGAGAAATAAGTAATGGGCTGATTAGCAGTACGCCCTCACCTAGTGCATGTGGCCAAACTGTGTCAAGGAGTTTGAAGTGGTCAGGTGACAGATGGCACCTAACGTAGTGTAGATCCTCCCGAGTACGAACCTTCCTGATAGTGAAGAGGAGGGAAAATGTAACCACTAGGACCTCAGAGCATCGAATAGGCACTAAATACTCAATCAGCTGAAGTTGCTTTGTCGACAGACCTTGAAGAGCAGAAGCCCTGGACTTGTTCAGGTGGGTATTGCCATACGGCACTGTGTTGAGGCTTTGTCAGGCTGGTTGAGTGCGCATGGATGTTGTTGTCATAGCTTTCTCTAGGATAATTACTGTGTTAAAGTGGCTCCCGGAGTTGGCTGGAATTTCGGATGTCCATATGGTGCGAAGTGGCTGTTTCCTAAGCAATTAGGTAGGGATGTGTGTAAATGCTGGTGTGTGGAAGAATGTAGCGAAAGGAGAATCCAGCATACTTGTGAACAAGTGGTGGAGAAGCCACGTAGACAAAGGCACGGCCCAAAGGGAAATTCTTTGTATCCCTCCCTATATAAAGTGATGGAGAACAACATGACGGGAGGAGGAGAAGACACCATGATGAGGGAGAGAAGAACGTA
>JADBJO010009767.1:27500-38178 GCA_016801955.1 Conus betulinus
ATAGTTTTCGATCTTATTTTCATGAGCAAAAAGTCAATAAAAACTTTATCTGATACAGTAAGTTCAACATCTTTAAGTGGGATTCGAGAGAGTGTTTCTACGTCATACTGTTCTATATCGAATATTCACAGATATAATTCCATGAATTGAATTATGTACTTCTTCTACATATTGTGTTTGTCTTTTAACAATTCACAATTAAATTTCCAGAATGTGTTGTGTTTAATAGTTTTCCCCAAATTTCAATTTCAGAACAACCATTGAATGATCTGTTCGATATCCAGGTGTAATATCTGCATCTTCAAAATTCAACATAAGGTCTTCTGAGATAAGAAAGAAATCTAACCTACTCTGCTTTAAAGGCGATGATCTGTGCCATGTATAGCGTTTTACTTGTGGATTATTATCTCGCCAAACGTCTGACAGAGCGAAGTCCGCCATCATGTTTTCAACACATTTTTTTTTTTTTTTGCCTTTGGATTGTTTATATTGCTATAATTATCATAATCTAAATAGGGGGATCGAGGACAAGGTTCCAGTCACCAACTAAAACAAGTGCATGATTGTCATATTTCTATTTTGCCCTTTTGCCCTTTAAGTTTTCGTAAAATTCAGGATTATCTTTATTAGGTTCGTAAATATTTACCAGCAGAATCTTCTTCTCGAAGGTTGATGGAGATAATGATATAGTTTTCCGTTTGAATCCCTTTCTATTTCATTGATTTTAAATTCGAAATTATTATTAAATAATATTGCAACTCCCCTTGCATTGGACTTAAAGGAGGAGAAAAAACATCTATATCCCCATTCAGACGTTACATATCTTTCAAGTTTTTCATTGAAGTGAGTATCCTGAAGGCAGTAAATACAGTGTGACTTTTTTCTAAGAAAATGAAATACGTCTCTTCTCTTCTGAAGGTCTGCTAGTCCCTGGCAATTCAGGGACGATATCGGTATTGATGCCATGTTAAGTCATATGGCATTTTGCATAAATAATTTTCTTGTACATCACTTCATATACAAATTGAAAAACATAATGTGGTATTTCCATAAAAGTAATAAATAGTCCATAATTTTTGTCTGTGAGAGACCATTTCACCTTGGAAGTAACAACAACAATTATATAGCGACAGAAATCCATTGCTGTTGATAGAAGGTAAATGAAACTGAGGTGGGCTGTAAAAAGGAACCAATTCTTTGCAATATACCGCGATCAATAAATGAAGAAACCACACACGCACAAAAGGCATACAATGTACAAAACAAAAAAAAAAAAAAAAACAAAAACAAAACAACACACACACACACACACACACACACACACACACACACACACACACACACACACACACACACACACACACACGAATAAACAAACACTGGAATGGAGGGAAAAAACATATTCTTTATAAATGACAACCGTACTGGAGAGAACGGGGCTTTGATTACCTGCTAATTAATGCACCAATCCAAACATAATACCATATGGGGAAATAGGGCTATTACAGACAGGGAGGCAGATGAACAGGGGAAGGGAGGGGGGGGGGGGGGGTGATTTTCTTTGCCTGCACGCATGCATTTATCTCTACATCTGTATGTGTGCGCGCGCGCGCGCGCGCACGCGTGCGCGTATAATTGTGTGCACATGAATACGTGTGCGCACGCGCGCGCACGCACGCGCGCGCGTACGAACGCGCCCGTACGCGCGCGCCTGCACGCGTGCGAGCGAGCACACACACACACACACACACACACACACACACACACACACACACACACACACACACACATACACACACGTGTGTGTGTTTTTTCACCGATAAACCAAAACATGTGCTAATACAATGTGCACATTTTTCAAGTATGATGGATATGAACCACCATGCAATTTCAATATTAATAACAAAAGCAATGACAAGAAGAAAACGACCCACCACCCTGTGAAGAGCAAGAACAAAAAAAAATGACAAAAATTGCCACAATTTGCCAATTGTGTTGTTTTGCATTCATTTGTTCTTGGTTTTGTTGGTGGTGGTTTTTGTGTTCACTTGTATTTAGGCTGGCTCAAAATATCCTTCTATGATTTTAACGTAGGGAGCAACAATGATGTTACTGGACCGGCAAAATGCATGGAACAAACAAGTTTGAAAGCAGACGCAGCGCGCCTTTCAGCCTTTTTGGACTTCTTCAGGCAGGACAAAACAACACTGAAATTCACAACAAACAACCAACACCTTTTTCGATCCGAGTTGAAAGTGTTTTAGAAGCAGCAGTAGCAGCAGTAGCAGCAGCAGCAGCAGTAGTAGTAGTAGAAGCAGTAGTAGTAGTAGTAGTAGAAGAAGAAGAAGAAGAAGAAGAAGAGGGAGAGGAGGAACAGGGTGAGGAAGAGGAGGGTGAGGAGGAAGAGGAGAAAAGAAAATTAAAAATCATGGAGGGAAAAAAAATATCAAAATCAAACGTGGCGGGGAAAAAAACAGTTTCATAGTGTGACGGACCGTTTCCCGTCCAGTCGCAAATTTTCATGCAACCGTGCTAACCGGAAGGTAGTCGTCCGGAAGCCGGTTGAAATTTTTACCTGACTGCTGCTCACTTGCGCTCTATTTAAGCCGGATAAGCTGAAACAGTTAGACAGTCTCTGCAGTGATTCCGGCAACGCAACTACCCAGAAGCCGAAGAGGGACTCCAATCGGTTTTTTGGTGGCAGTCAGGTATTTATCATTCAATATTTATTTATTAGCAAACCGAAGCCGAATTCCTGTTTAGGAGCGACTAAAACTCCTCAGCGCATTGTGACGGTTTTGTTCTTAAAAGAAAAGCATTTGTTGTGTTCTGTTATCCTGTGACTTGATAGGGTAAAAAAGGAAATTATTTCGGAAAACATGAATAGATGAAGTGAGTGTTAAAGGAAGTGGTCTTCAGGAAAAACAAAATGTTTATTCTGTGACTTAACAAGTTATGAACTTCATGATGGAAAAAAAAGGTGTTGATTATTCCAATGTGGTTTAGCTAGTTCATAGCTTTACGAAAAGAAGAAGAGTTTTGATGCTATGGATAATAAGCTCCCAAAGTGAGCGTCAGAGGCTTTCATATATGCTGGTTTTGATTTTTGATGTGGATGAGTAAGTTATTCACTCTTGGTATGAATATTGAATAGTTGTGTGTTGGTAAACAAGAGTGTGTGGAAATCTTTCCTTCACATAGTAGAAAAAAACTCGTGGGAAAGCGTGGCAGCAGAGAGTCCCCAGAAGAGAAGCCCCCTTCAAGCGAGTGTTTCGGCCCTTATCTCCTGACACTCTAGGGGGTTGGGCCACACCCGGTTCATGACCACGGATGTCCCTCCTCTGCTCCCTTTTTCCCATCTTGGGACGAGGCATGGCTGGGATTCGAACCCATGACCCTCTGGACATGCTCATTTTCCGTTTAATGATTCGCACTCTAACCACTGAGCCACTGGGGCACCTGATATTCAGAGAAACAAAAACAATAAAAAACAATCGTTATCATTAGATAAACTGGAAGGTAAGTCACATAATTTGTTTAACACATGGCATGCATTTAGATAGCCAATGTTGAATCCCGAGTTGGTAAACCATTCATTACTACTCTCGGTATTGAGATTGCCATTATTTTACAAGGAAAACAAAAAAAACCCTTACCTTCAATATGTGTACAATGCAAAGCAAAATCAATTTGCAGACAACCCGGCAATTAGAAAAGCAACTATTAAAAAGTGAAAAACAAACAAGCAAACACACAAAAAAAAATGCACACCTGAAGTGTAACGACACAGAAAGAAGTTAGCGAAAAAAAAAAAAAAAATTCAATGAGCAATAATCTCAAATAGGTAACCGAGTACTAAAGAACGTATAAGCTGAATTTTAGATATATACAAGTGACGGATTTGAGGAAAAGGTCAAAAACGAAATGGTAAGGGCACAAACACAAAACATTCATGCCTCAAGAAGACGCGAGAAGTGTGTAAGTGTTCAAATGGTCAACGTCCTTCTACAACAGTAATGTCCCAAGTCCGAATAATCATACGGCCGAAAATGGGGAAGATTGTTACAATAAATCAAGAGTTACATTTTTAATCATATGATGACGTAAATGCTTACATTTTGACTAGAATGGGTGGGGACAAATGTACCGACTGATATCACCAAAAAAAATATTATATATCTCTTGAACATAAATAAACACAAACAAAGACAAATCATCATACAAGATATCAAATCATTATCATCCATTCTATGAGTTGGCAGCAGTCCTCTGTTGGTCATGTTGCGTCACTTAACTGTGTGATGCCAGTATCATCAACTGCTGCGCACAATAACCCAGAGGGTTAAATGAGGGCCAGTGTCGGGTGTCAGCATGACTCTCCTGTGACAGAGGATTGACCGGCAGAGTTGTTGAACCCCAGGGAAAATGGGGCTGTGTTTGGTCAAAGCCAGATCCTTGAACCCTCTGCACAGAGAACGGATAAGGGACGGGAAGTCTGGGGTAAGGAGCGTCGGGAATCGTGTAACTCGGGCAGAGGAATGGAGGCAGGACATGTGTCGGGATGGTGGGGATGCTTGGTGGGGGACGCGAATTTTCACCGTTCAGTGTCTGACTGTACGCCTCAGCACAGGGATTATCCAAACGATCTGGCGGTGGAACCAGGGGAGTCAACTCTGGCTGGTCCATGACTGGTTTTGCGATTGGTTTGGGACTTAATGGAGGGAAGTCACTTGTTGAGGACATGGGGGGGGTCTGACTTGTGGGGGGGGGGGAACACCTGAATTTCTGGAGGGGGAGGGAGGGGGGGGGGGGGGGAGAAGCTGTTTGTGGGGCAGGGCCATAATTTCTAGAGCTGTTCCTCTGTACAGTACGGGGCATGGACCGATCATTGGTGGGGACATGATGTGACTTATTGAAAGGGCCTGTATTGTTAGCCGGTCGTTCAACTATGAACGCCCGGTCTGAGGGAGAACTGTCTTGAAGCCTAGTGCCAGACAGACTGTCCCTTTTGTACTGGGGTGGGTAGCATCTTTATACAGGGCCTGACGGGGGGGCACCATTTTGAGTCACAAATGACCCAAAATGGTCAATCATGTCCACATGCATATTGTACATGTAGTATATAAATGTCTATTAGAAGGAGCAATGGAGTTTTTTAGCTGGTGTCGACCGCGGGCCGGGAGAATAGAACTGAAGGCAATATATGCAGAGGGGAGGGGAAACGAGTTCTACACAAACCAATCAGTTCACGCCCAATCTTTGGCAACAATGGGTCCGGCCGGATCAATCGTTCACACCCACATGCACAATTAAAGTGTTCACCTGGTCCTGGATTTCTAAAGTACGTAACCACTGAACAAGATGCACTAAAGTCAGACCAGGAACACACAGGGAATCACGGGTCACGACGTTGTCTAGCCTCTTTGGATTAATATATCTTATTACAGAGTCTCCGTTTAGCAAGGAAGAACATTTCAAAGAAATAGATATTTCTTTTAAAACCTGCTCTGATGAAAGTTTTTCTTTCACCTCTGTCAATTGAGAAGGTTCTTGATCCTGTCTAGTTAACTGTTCAGAGGGCAGATGGTTCAGATGTGACAGGGTCTGTTTGGGGGGAGTCAGGTTTATTGGAATCGGGATCAAGAAGTACTTCATTCTGACTGAGACGAGCAAGTACATCAAAACGATTACCGACTGTTACATTCACATTTTCCACAGGAGTGTCAGGACCTGGTGTGTAGGCTGACTGCTAAAACATGTGTCTTCAACAGTTTTCAGGGGAGAATGTGTAGGAGAATCGGGAAAGGTTGCATTCACAGTTGTGTGAAGAGTTGTTGGCGTAGCGCTGTGGGTCAGTTTGATGGGGACACACCTTTTGGGAGTTATCCTCATTGGACGAAGAATGACCTGGAACACAACTTAGCGGGTACTAACACACTGTGTGAAGACACTTGTAGCTAAGTGAGATTTTTTTCTTAATTGTTTCAGTTCGCACTGAAGTGAGCCCAAGCAGGATTTTAATGAAAGATTTTCTTTAAGTAAAATATTCATTGTTGATTCAAACTTTGACATGACACTGTGGATCCCTTCGACGGCAGGATGTAAGGACTCTATCTTCCGATCTCTATGACATTTCAATTCATTCTTGATAGACATTTTTGAATCCTCAAGTCTGGACAGCATGTTGTTTTTCATGATCCGAAAGATCAGTAAGAATGCTATCTACAGTAACTTTAATGTTGTCAAGGTCGTATGCCACTGTTTTGTCAACATGCTTTAAAGGGCAGAGAGTACGTCGACGACAACGTTTTTTTCAATGGGAAACGTCGGGAGTTGATTTATATGGGCTTCTTTTAGAAGAACAGCTCAGAACAGAATCTTGTGTATCTGTGTGACCATCTTGATGAGCGTGACCTTGCTGATGTGTATGTGGCCTTTGCTAAAGTTATTTCACTGGAGTCAGATGCAGATTCAACAAAAGAATTAGAAACACCACTTCTAATTCTGTGTCCTCAAAGTCTGGTTTTTCCCAGCACCTGAGGAAGAGACCGAGGAGTAGTAGGGGCGTGGTCACTGGAGGGGGCTACTTTCACTGCCGCACACATTATCCGGAGCTGACAATGGTATGTCTTTACCATCCTCTGTCACAAAAGTCAGGGGAGAAGACAGCAACGCTCTCTTAAAGGCAGCCAGATCACCATGAACACAGAATTCACTCACAATGTCTTTCAGTGCTTCACACTCTTCTTTACCCCCCACTTGACACAGTCAATGCCTTGGCATAGTAAAGTTCCGGTGCCTTGCCGGTTAAAGTAAAAAATTCTTTGCTCTGACCAGTTGCCAAAATGGACATCACGTAGTTGTATTGTTTTTGTTTTTGTTTTTTTTTAAAAAGGCCACGTGGCCGAAAATTAGAAGAGTGGCATTGTGATTTTCTATACTGTTTTTCTTCCCTTTGGAGGACTATTGCTTTTGTTTCTAAAAACATACAGTGATTCGTTTCACTTCATCTAAGAAAACATATAAAACCGACTTGGCTAAGAAAGGTGGTATCGGTTCGCTAATCCATAAAAAAAAGATAAAGATCATCGTCCTTGTAATCAAAGTCATATCTTTCAAAGACAACTGATGTGTCTGTTATTGCTGCGTATCGATAAAACAAGGCATTTCTCCACGCAGTGAGCTCCTCCTCAGAGCAGGAAAACGTTTGCTGCCGAGTGTCTAACGTGGGCCTTAGATTGCTTCCAGCGTCAACAGGGGTGGTCTCCACGGCAGGCTGCACACACACGGCAGAATGGAAAGGGCATGACGTGTTGGTCAGTTCACAGCACGTGATACTCGGACATGGGACAAGGCGTGAATCCGTTACACATTCATGTCGTGGTTTGCCAATAACCACCGTGTTACAGACCAGAGACTTGGGAGGTGGCACACGAAACACTCCAGCTTTGCTGAGAAAAAAAAAAAAAAAACAACAAAAAAACGAGCAAAGCGAATCCTTTCTTCTCTCTCTCTCTCTCTGTCTGTCTCTGTCTCTCTCTCTCTCTCTCTCTCTCTCTCTCTCTCTCTCTCTCTCTTTGACGTAGAGTTACGAGTAAACATAGATCAATATAGAATTCTTAACAAATATCTAGTGGCAATAAAAATGTTAATTGTTGATTCTACGAAAAGAATCGAAGCACCAACACAGCACCTTTTGAGTCACACAATCAAAACCAGACGGAATACAAAAAAAAACTATGAAGATCACCACACTGCAACACACAGAAAAAATACACCCGTCGGGAGCACAGCACAAGTCCGTCTTCTCTCAACTGTGAAGAGAGAGAGAGAGAGAGAAGAAAGAAAGAGAGAGAGAGAGAGAGAGAGAGGAGGTCAAAGACGGATGAAAGTGGCTAGAATGTGATTTGACAAGTTGTCTGGGAAGGACATGTCTTTGCTCTGCGTCAGTTGCGAGGCTCACATGAAAACTGGTTTGTTGATCATCCTTTGGAAGTAGACACTGACCGTGTCACGAGAAAAGTCCGGTGTCCCTGTCTGGATCTAACCAACGAGTCACTAGAACCAGTCCTCACCTACCGTCAATTTCATTCAGCGTCATACGCCCCACTGTAGAGTCAAGAAACAAAGAGTTCGAGCCTTTCGTCGTCACAATGTGACAGGAGATGCAGAAAAATGATTGTGACCAATGTCACTCAAGTATTTCCAATCCATTCACATTTTGCTTCAAAGTGTTGGGAAGTCTGGAAGCAGACTAATGTGACATCACTTACAAGACTCTGCTGAATTCCTGTTGAGTATGGCTAGCCCCTTAGTTGTTTCCAGAGACTTGTCTGAGAGCAACACACGTCAGAAAGATGTCACTACCTGGCACTAGACTTGGCACTGGACGATTTTTGTCAAAAGTTATAAAATAGACGTGTTGCGTGTATGATGGTAGTGTTTAAGCTGGGCAAATATGCAGCGTTTTACGTAAGTTGATGGTCATTATTATGCAAAGAAATATGGTGTGCTTTAGGTTTTGTGATAGTCTTTTACAGTCTGCATAATTATAGTGTGGTTTCGACAGGCATATTATCTTTATGGTTCACATAAATGTGGTTCAATGAAACGGTGAGGGAAAACAAGTGCAGGGTAACTATTCTTCCATCATTATAGTAATGACTCGGCAACGATTTAAACTAAGAAAAAAAAAAAGTGTGTGTGTGTGTGTGTGTGTGTGTGTGTGTGAAGATGAAGAAAATGGGAACAGAAAACAAAACAAAATATATGCTATGAATATGAAAACCCTTCACTAGCTGCACGAGGGAACCATCGCAATCCCTCTCCAGAACAGATCTATCCATATTGGCCGCTCCTAGGCCTTTCGTCCGCTGGATCAGACTCATCCGTGAGACACGACTAATCGTGTTCGTGTTCTGGGCGTCAAATAGAGACACACCACAGTCCATAATTCTGTGGTGTTCTCACCACCAAGGATTCAAAAAAGAATCCAACAGCACCCCCAAAGCAGCCAGCGAAGGGTAGTAAATGAAACAAAAACGAAAGTGTGGAGAGGGAAAAAAAAAGTTGCTGGAAAACTAAAAACATTATGCAAACAGTATAAAATGTAGGAGAAAATCTGAGGAGCCACTCAAGGATGCAAAGGAGATCACATAAATGTGGTGTCAGTATTTTCCTATCTACTGCTGAAAGTACAAAGGGACACAGATTAGATAGAGGCATATGCAGCATAGGATGGTGCTGTGGGTGTGGTTCACTGCTGTGAATCAGTCTGGCAGCCAGGGACGTGAACCCTCTGTGAATAACAAGAACATGGAATCCGTGTGAACAGTCATGGCTTAAACTCTGTGCAACAGTCAACTACATGAAAATCTGCCTGAAATATATAGAACAACCAACAACATGAACTTTGAAGCGTGAATTTGTGTAAATAGTCAGCAACTTGAAATCTGTATGAAATCTGTATAAACAACCTTTAACATGATTTCGGTAGGATAGACTCTGTGCAAACAGTCAACGACATGAAATCTGCGTTGATTAAATGAAATGAACTCTGTATAAACAGCCGTTGACTTTATGAGAACGGCCAAGGTCACGAACTGTGTGTAAAATGACAAGAGTTATCCGTACACTCGGTGACGAACTGTGTGTAAACAGTCAATGACATGAAATGTGTGTAAACAGTCAATGACTTGAAATGTGTGTAAACAGGCAATGACATGAAATGTGTGTAAAAAGGCAATGACATGAAATGTGTGTAAACAGGCAATAACATGAAATGTATGTAAACAGGCAATGACATGTGATGTGTGTAAAAAGGCAATGATATGAAATGTGTGTAAACAGGCAATGACATGAAATGTGTGTAAACAGTCAATGACATGAAATGTGTATATACAGTCAATGGCATGAAATGTGTGTAAAACAGTCAACGACATGAAATGTGTGTAAACAGGCAATGACATGAAATGTATGTAAACAGGCAATGACATGAAATGTGTGTAAACAGCAATGACATGAAATGTGTGTAAATAGCAATGACACGAAATGTGTGTGAACAGGCAATGACATGAAATGTGTGTAAACAGGCAATGACATGAAATATGTGTAAACAGGCAATGTCATGCGCTAGGTGTAAACATTCATTGACATGAGCTGTGTTCTTTTCAGTCAATGACCTGAACTGTGTGTAAACTGTCAGTGATATGAACTGTATGAAAACAGTCTCTGACTTGCACAGTTGAACTGTAAGTAAAGATTCAATGTCATGAACTATGTAAAGTGTCATTGGCATGAACTGCGTGTAAAACACAATGGCATGAACTGTGTTCAATCAATGACATAAAGTATGTGTAAAAAAAAAGTTAATGATATGGATTGTGTGCACATATTCAGTCACATGAATTGTGTGTGAACAGTCGGTAGTATGAATTATGTATAAACAATGCATGAATATATGTAAAACGTTTGATGCAATGAATTGTTCATAAGCCGTCAACGATGTGGTTAATCAAAGACACTGAAGACATGTACTTTTTTTTTCAAACTGTCAGTGACATGAATTGTACGTAAATAATTAGTGATCCGAAGTCTGTGTAAATATTCATTGACATGAAATGTTTGTGAAAAGTCAACGTGAACCGTGTGTAGACAGCCAACGACATCAACTGGGCGT
>JADBJO010009767.1:46251-48751 GCA_016801955.1 Conus betulinus
GCAGAGCTATACCGGTCGTTCTCAGAGACCATAGCAGAGCTATACTGGTCGTTCTGAGAGACGATAGCAGAGCTATACTGGTCGTTCTGAGAGACCATAGCAGAGCTATACTGTTCGTTCAGAGAGACGATAGCAGAGCTATACTGGTCGTTCAGAGAGACGATAGCAGAGCTATGCTGGTCGCTCAGAGACGATAGCAGAGCTATACTGGTCGTTCAGAGAGACTATAGCAGAGCTATGCTGGTCGCTCAGAGAGACCATAGCAGAGCTATGCTGGTCGTTCAGAGAGACCATAGCAGAGCTATGCTGGTCGTTCAGAGAGACCATAGCAGAGCTATACTGGTCTTTCAGAGAGACCATAGCAGAGCTATACTGGCCGTTCAGAGAGGCCATAGCAGAGCTATACTGGTCGTTCAGAGAGGCCATAGCAGAGCTATACTGGTCGTTCAGAGAGGGCATAGCAGAGCTATGCTGGTCGTTCAGAGAGACCATAGCAGAGCTATGCTGGTCGTTCAGAGAGACCATAGCAGAGCTATACTGATCGTTCAGAGAGGCCATAGCAGAGCTATACTGGTCGTTCAGAGAGAGACCATAGCAGAGCTATACTGGTCGTTCAGAGAGACCATAGCAGAGCTATACTGGTCGTTCAGAGAGACGATAGCAGAGCTATACTGGTCGTTCAGAGAGACGATAGCAGAGCTATACTGGTCGTTCAGAGAGACGATAGCAGAGCTATACTGGTCGTTCAGAGAGACCATAGCAGAGCTATACTGGTCGCTCAGAGAGACCATAGCAGAGCTATACTGGTCGTTCAGAGAGACCATAGCAGAGCTATACTGGTCGTTCAGAGCACGGCTTGAACAATAAGAAAAAAAAAAGAAAAACAATCATTCAAACAAGAAAAATAAAAAATATAAAAAGAGAAAGAGAGAACAGAGGAAATGAGGGAGAAAGTGGCAAAAAGGAGGAAATTAAGGAACACAGAGAGGGGGGAAAACATTGAAATTTTTTGAAGTGCAAGATAAAGAAAGACATGTGGAAAATATGTGCAAAAAACGTATAGATAAATAAAGATAGAAAGTAGAAATGAGAAAGTCATAGCAGCATCAACATCCTCTCATACTCAGCATCTCTGTCTGTCTGTCTGTCTGTGTTTCTCTCTCTCTCTTGCTCGCT
This sequence comes from Conus betulinus, assembly GCA_016801955.1. Taxonomy (NCBI): domain Eukaryota; kingdom Metazoa; phylum Mollusca; class Gastropoda; order Neogastropoda; family Conidae; genus Conus; species Conus betulinus. Next base: position 47,428 of record JADBJO010009767.1, read on the forward strand.
GTCTGTCTGTCTGTCTGTCTGTCTGTCTGTCTGTCTGTCTGTCTGTCTGTCTGTCTGTCTGTCTGTCTTCTTCTTCTTGTTCTTCTTCTTTCTTCTTCTTCTTCTTCTCTTCTTTCTTCTTCTTCTTCTTCTTCTTCATGAGAGGCAATGACCTAAAACGTGAATAAATCATATTGAGTCTTGAGTCTCTGTTTGTTTGTCTTCTGTCTGTCTGATTCTCTCTCTCTCTCTCTCTCTCTCTCTCTCTCTCTCTCTCTCTCTCTCTCTCTCTCTCTCTCTCTCTGGGTCTGTCTGTCTGTCTGTCTGTCTGTCTGTCTTCTTCTTCTTCTTCTTCTCGACACGCAATGACCTAAAACGTGAATAAATCATACTGAGTCTTGAGTCTCTGTCTGTCTGTCTGTCTGTCTGTCTGTCTGATTCGCTCTCTGTCTGTCTGTCTGTCATGTCTGTCTGTCTGTCTGTCTTCTGTCTTCTTCTTCTTCTTCTTCTTCTTCTTCTTCTTCTTCTGCTTCTTCTTCTTCTCTTTCTTCTTCTTCACGAGAGGCAATGACCTAAAACGTGAATGAATCATATTGAGTCTTGAGTCTCTGTCTGTTTGTCTGTCTGTCTGTCTGTCTGTCTCTTCTCTCTCTCTCTCTCTCTCTCTCTCTCTCTCTCTCTCTCTCTCTCTCTCTCTCTCTCTCTCTCTCGTTTTAATGATGATCACTGAAGATGAGAAAGACAAAGATATTGCTATAGAGTTTATGTAACCTCTTTTTCTATTGTGTGAACCTACAAGTGTTTCATATTAAGAAGGAAAAAAAAAACTATCTATGATTGAAGAAGAATTGAGCGGAAGTATCGTCTGCATGGGGATAGAATGGATTTTATCCTCACTTTCAAATGTTGCAGTAATGAATTACGATAATAAAACCCCCTTCAAAAATTTGCTAATGATACAGTAAGAGAAGCCTACAGTGAATCCAGGAAGTCCACAAAGGGGAATATAAACAGGCAGTTACGTATCGTACATCCCGCTCCTGTTCAACACCGTATCCAGCTGTGACAGAAATGTACACAACGACCCTCAGCTCTCTGTCTCTAACAGATGTGTATCATCCAAATGCATTCGCACTTTTCGTTGCTGGAGTCGCAACAGAAATCCTCAGCGATTTGTGAGGAATGCATAGATCTTCATGCTCACTGAAGAGGTTGAAACCTAACATCGATACATGAGAAAAAAAAAAACGCCTGCACCAAATCCAGTGGAAAGGAAGTTTAGTGCACATTTTTCTTTCTTACTATCTTTATTTCCTTCCTCCCTTCCTTCTTTCCTTCCTTCTTT